>JABUOV010000205.1:0-72482 GCA_025617405.1 Perca schrenkii
GACCCATACGTTATTCCGTGGTATTTCCCTGCTACCGCGGCTCTGGCCTTCGGGTCTCTGAGACCCATACGTTACTCCGTGGTATTTCTCCAATACAGCTGCTCTGGCCTTCGGGTCTCTGAGACCCATATGTTATTCCGTGGTATTTCCCTGCTACCGCGGCTCTGGCCTTCGGGTCTCTGAGACCCATACGTTATTCCGTGGTATTTCCCTGCTACCGCAGATCTGGCCTTCGGGTCTCTGAGACCCATACGTTATTCCGTGGTATTTCCCTGCTACCGCGGCCCTGGCCTTCGGGTCTCTGAGACCCATACGTTATTCCTTGGTATTTCTCCAATACAGCGGCTCTGGCCTTCGGGTCTCTGTGACCCATACGTTATTCCGTGGTATTTCCCTGCTACCGCGGCGCTGGCCTTCGGGTCTCTGAGACCCATACGTTATTCCGTGGTATTTCTCCAAAACAGCGGCCCTGGCTTTCGGGTCTCTGAGACCCATACGTTATTCCGTGGTATTTCCCTGCTACCGCGGCTCTGGCCTTCGGGTCTCTGAGACCCATACGTTATTCCGTGGTATTTCCCTGCTACCGCGGCTCTGGCCTTCGGGTCTCTGAGACCCATACGTTATTCCGTGGTATTTCTCCACTACAGCGGCTCTGGCCTTCGGGTCTCTGAGACCCATACGTTATTCCGTGGTATTTCCCTGCTACCGCGGCTCTGGCCTTCGGGTCTCTGTGACCCATACGTTATTCCGTGGTATTTCTCCAATACAGCGGCTCTGGCCTTCGGGTCTCTGAGACCCATACGTTATTCCGTGGTATTTCCCTGCTACCGCGGCTCTGGCCTTCGGGTCTCTGAGACCCATACGTTATTCCGTGGTATTTCCCTGCTACCGCGGCTCTGGTCTTCGGGTCTCTGAGACCCATACGTTATTCCGTGGTATTTCCCTGCTACCGCGGCTCTGGCCTTCGGGTCTCTGAGACCCATACGTTATTCCGTGGTATTTCTCCAATACCGCGGCCCTGGCCTTCGGGTCTCTGAGACCCATACGTTATTCCGTGGTATTTCCCTGCTACCGCGGCTCTGGCCTTCGGGTCTCTGAGACCCATACGTTATTCCGTGGTATTTCTCCAATACAGCTGCTCTGGCCTTCGGGTCTCTGAGACCCATACGTTATTCCGTGGTATTTCCCTGCTACCGCGGCTCTGGCCTTCGGGTCTCTGAGACCCATACGTTATTCCGTGGTATTTCCCTGCTACCGCGGCTCTGGCCTTCGGGTCTCTGAGACCCATACGTTATTCCGTGGTATTTCCCTGCTACGCGGCTCTGGCCTTCGGGTCTCTGAGACCCATACGTTATTCCGTGGTATTTCTCCAAATACAGCGGCTCTGGCCTTCGGGTCTCTGTGACCCATACGTTATTCCGTGGTATTTCCCTGCTACCGCGGCTCTGGCCTTCGGGTCTCTGAGACCCATACGTTATTCCGTGGTATTTCTCCAAAACAGCGGCTCTGGCCTTCGGGTCTCTGAGACCCATACGTTATTCCGTGGTATTTCCCTGCTACCGCGGCTCTGGCCTTCGGGGTCTCTGAGACCCATACGTTATTCCGTGGTATTTCCCTGCTACCGCGGCTCTGGCCTTCGGGTCTCTGAGACCCATACGTTATTCCGTGGTATTTCCCTGCTACCGCGGCTCTGGCCTTCGGGTCTCTGAGACCCATACGTTATTCCGTGGTATTTCCCTGCTACCGCGGCTCTGGCCTTCGGGTCTCTGAGACCCATACGTTATTCCGTGGTATTTCTCCACTACCGCGGCTCTGGCCTTCGGGTCTCTGAGACCCATACGTTATTCCGTGGTATTTCTCCAAAACAGCGGCCCTGGCCTTCGGGTCTCTGAGACCCATACGTTATTCCGTGGTATTTCCCTGCTACCGCGGCTCTGGCCTTCGGGTCTCTGAGACCCATACGTTATTCCGTGGTATTTCCCTGCTACCGCGGCTCTGGCCTTCGGGTCTCTGAGACCCATACGTTATTCCGTGGTATTTCGCTAATACCGCAGATCTGGCCTTCGGGTCTCTGAGACCCATACGTTATTCCGTGGTATTTCCCTGCTACCGCGGCTCTGGCCTTCGGGTCTCTGAGACCCATACGTTATTCCGTGGTATTTCCCTGCTACCGCGGCTCTGGCCTTCGGGTCTCTGAGACCCATACGTTATTCCGTGGTATTTCCCCAATACAGCGGCTCTGGCCTTCGGGTCTCAGAGACCCATACGTTATTCCGTGGTATTTCCCCAATACAGCGGCTCTGGCCTTCGGGTCTCTGAGACCCATACGTTATTCCGTGGTATTTCTCCAATACAGCGGCTCTGGCCTTCGGATCTCTGAGACCCATACCTTATTCCGTGGTATTTCCCTGCTACCGCGGCCCTGGCCTTCGGGTCTCTGAGACCCATACGTTATTCCGTGGTATTTCCCTGCTACCGCGGCGCTGGCCTTCGGGTCTCTGTGACCCATACGTTATTCCGTGGTATTTCTCCAATACAGCGGCTCTGGCCTTCGGGTCTCTGAGACCCATACGTTATTCCGTGGTATTTCTCCAAAACAGCGGCCCTGGCCTTCGGGTCTCTGAGACCCATACGTTATTCCGTGGTATTTCCCTGCTACCGCAGATCTGGCCTTCGGGTCTCTGAGACCCATACGTTATTCCGTGGTATTTCCCTGCTACCGCGGCTCTGGCCTTCGGGTCTCTGAGACCCATACGTTATTCCGTGGTATTTCCCTGCTACCGCGGCTCTAGCCTTCGGGTCTCTGAGACCCATACGTTATTCCGTGGTATTTCCCTGCTACCGCGGCTCTGGCCTTCGGGTCTCTGAGACCTATACGTTATTCCGTGGTATTTCCCTGCTACCGCGGCTCTGGCCTTCGGGTCTCTGAGACCCATACGTTATTCCGTGGTATTTCCCTGCTACCGCGGCCCTGGCCTTCGGGTCTCTGAGACCCATACGTTATTCCGTGGTATTTCTCCAATACAGCGGCTCTGGCCTTCGGGTCTCTGTGACCCATACGTTATTCCGTGGTATTTCCCTGCTACCGCGGCTCTGGCCTTCGGGTCTCTGAGACCCATACGTTATTCCGTGGTATTTCCCTGCTACCGCGGCTCTGGCCTTCGGGTCTCTGAGACCCATACGTTATTCCGTGGTATTTCCCTGCTACCGCGGCTCTGGCCTTCGGGTCTCTGAGACCCATACGTTATTCCGTGGTATTTCTCCAATACAGCGGCTCTGGCCTTCGGGTCTCTGAGACCCATACGTTATTCCGTGGTATTTCTCCAAAACAGCGGCCCTGGCTTTCGGGTCTCTGAGACCCATACGTTATTCCGTGGTATTTCCCTGCTACCGCGGCTCTGGCCTTCGGGTCTCTGAGACCCATACGTTATTCCGTGGTATTTCCCTGCTACCGCGGCTCTGGCCTTCGGGTCTCTGAGACCCATACGTTATTCCGTGGTATTTCCCTGCTACCGCGGCTCTGGCCTTCGGGTCTCTGAGACCCATACGTTATTCCGTGGTATTTCCCTGCTACCGCGGCTCTGGCCTTCGGGTCTCTGAGACCCATACGTTATTCCGTGGTATTTCCCTGCTACCGCGGCTCTGGCCTTCGGGTCTCTGAGACCCATACGTTATTCCGTGGTATTTCCCTGCTACAGCGGCTCTGGCCTTCGGGTCTCTGAGACCCATACGTTATTCCGTGGTATTTCCCTGCTACCGCGGCTCTGGCCTTCGGGTCTCTGAGACCCATACGTTATTCCGTGGTATTTCTCCAATACAGCGGCTCTGGCCTTCGGGTCTCTGAGACCCATACGTTATTCCGTGGTATTTCCCTGCTACCGCGGCTCTGGCCTTCGGGTCTCTGAGACCCATACGTTATTCCGTGGTATTTCCCTGCTACCGCGGCTCTGGCCTTCGGGTCTCTGAGACCCATACGTTATTCCGTGGTATTTCCCTGCTACCGCGGCCCTGGCCTTCGGGTCTCTGAGACCCATACGTTATTCCGTGGTATTTCCCTGCTACCGCGGCTCTGGCCTTCGGGGTCTCTGAGACCCATACGTTATTCCGTGGTATTTCTCCAAAACAGCGGCTCTGGACTTCGGGTCTCTGAGACCCATACGTTATTCCGTGGTATTTCTCCAAAACAGCGGCTCTGGCCTTCGGGTCTCTGTGACCCATACGTTATTCCGTGGTATTTCTCCAAAACAGCGGCTCTGGCCTTCGGGGTCTCTGAGACCCATACGTTATTCCGTAGTATTTCCCTGCTACTGCGGCTCTGGCCTTCGGGTCTCTGAGACCCATACGTTATTCCGTGGTATTTCCCTGCTACAGCGGCCCTGGCCTTTGGGTCTCTGTGACCCATACGTTATTCCGTGGTATTTCCCTGCTACCGCGGCTCTCGCCATCGGGTCTCTGAGACCCATACGTTATTCCGTGGTATTTTCTGCTACCGCGGCCCTGGCTTTCGGGTCTCAGGGACCCATACGTTATTCCATGGTATTTCCCTGCTACCGCGGCGCTGGCCTTCGGGGTCTCTGAGACCCATACGTTATTCCGTGGTATTTCCCTGCTACCGCGGCTCTCGCCTCCGGGTCTCTGTGACCCATACGTTATTCTGTGGTATTTCTCCAAAACAGCGGCGCTGGCCTTCGGGTCTCTGTGACCCATACGTTATTCCGTGGTATTTCCCCGCTACCGCGGCTCTGGCCTTCGGGTCTCTGAGACCCATACGTTATTCCGTGGTATTTCTCCAAAACAGCGGCTCTGGCCTTCGGGTCTCTGAGACCCATACGTTATTCCGTGGTATTTCTCCAAAACAGCGGCTCTGGCCTTCGGGTCTCTGTGACCCATACGTTATTCCGTGGTATTTCTCCAAAACAGCGGCGCTGGCCTTCGGGTCTCTGAGACCCATACGTTATTCCGTGGTATTTCCCTGCTACCGCGGCTCTAGCCTTCGGGTCTCTGAGACCCATACATTATTCCGTGGTATTTCCCTGCTACCGCGGCTCTCGCCTCCGGGTCTCTGTGACCCATACGTTATTCTGTGGTATTTCTCCAAAACAGCGGCGCTGGCCTTCGGGGTCTCTGAGACCCATACGTTGTTCCGTGGTATTTCTCCAAAACAGCGGCCCTGGACTTCGGGTCTCTGAGACCCATACGTTATTCCGTGGTATTTCTCCAAAACAGCGGCGCTGGCCTTCGGGTCTCTGAGACCCATACGTTATTCCGTGGTATTTCCCTGCTACCGCGGCTCTAGCCTTCGGGTCTCTGAGACCCATACATTATTCCGTGGTATTTCCATGCTACCGCGGCTCTGGCCTTCGGGTCTCTGAGACCCATACGTTATTCCGTGGTATTTCCCTGCTACCGCGGCGCTGGCCTTCGGGTCTCTGAGACCCATACGTTATTCCGTGGTATTTCTCCAAAACAGCGGCTCTGGACTTCGGGTCTCTGTGACCCATACGTTATTCCGTGGTATTTCTCCCAAAACAGCGGCCCTGGACTTCGGGTCTCTGAGACCCATACGTTATTCCGTGGTATTTCCCCAAAACAGCGGCCCTGGCCTTCGGGTCTCTGAGACCCATACGTTATTCCGTGGTATTTCTCCAAAACAGCGGCTCTGGCCTTCGGGTCTCTGAGACCCATACGTTATTCCGTGGTATTTCCCTGCTACCGCGGCTCTGGCCTTCGGGTCTCTGAGACCCATACGTTATTCCGTGGTATTTCCCCAATACAGCGGCTCTGGCCTTCGGGTCTCTGAGACCCATACGTTATTCCGTGATATTTCCCCAATACAGCGGCCCTGGCCTTCGGGTCTCTGTGACCCATACGTTATTCCGTGGTATTTCCCTGCTACGGCGGCCCTGGCCTTCGGGTCTCTGAGACCCATACGTTATTCCGTGGTATTTCCCTGCTACCGCGGCTCTGGCCTTCGGGTCTCTGAGACCCATACGTTATTCCGTGGTATTTCTCCAAAACAGCGGCCCTGGCCTTCGGGTCTCTGTGACCCATACGTTATTCCGTGGTATTTCTCCAAAACAGCGGCGCTGGCCTTCGGGTCTCTGAGACCCATACGTTATTCCGTGGTATTTCCCTGCTACCGCGGCTCTGGCCTTCGGGTCTCTGAGACCCATACGTTATTCCGTGGTATTTCCCTGCTACCGCGGCTCTGGCCTTCGGGTCTCTGAGACCCATACGTTATTCCATGGTATTTCCCTGCTACCGTGGCTCTGGCCTTCGGGTCTCTGAGACCCATACGTTATTCCGTGGTATTTCTCCAAAACAGCGGCTCTGGACTTCGGGTCTCTGTGACCCATACGTTATTCCGTGGTATTTCCCCAAAACAGCGGCCCTGGACTTCGGGTCTCTGAGACCCATACGTTATTCCGTGGTATTTCTCCAAAACAGCGGCTCTGGCCTTCGGGTCTCTGAGACCCATACGTTATTCCGTGGTATTTCCCCGCTACCGCGGCTCAGGCCTTCGGGTCTCTGAGACCCATACGTTATTCCGTGTTATTTCCCTAATACAGCGGCTCTGGCCTTCGGGTCTCTGAGACCCATACGTTATTCCGTGGTATTTCCCCAATACAGCGGCCCTGGCCTTCGGGTCTCTGTGACCCATACGTTATTCCGTGGTATTTCCCTGCTACGGCGGCCCTGGCCTTTGGGTCTCTGAGACCCATACGTTATTCCGTGGTATTTCCCTGCTACCGCGGCTCTGGCCTTCGGGTCTCTGAGACCCATACGTTATTCCGTGGTATTTCCCTGCTACCGCGGCCCTGGCCTTCGGGTCTCTGAGACCCATACGTTATTCCGTGGTATTTCTCCAAAACAGCGGCCCTGGCCTTCGGGTCTCTGAGACCCATACGTTATTCCGTGGTATTTCCCTGCTACCGCGGCTCTGGCCTCCGGGTCTCTGAGACCCATACGTTATTCCGTGGTATTTCCCTGCTACCGCGGCTCTGGCCTTCGGGTCTCTGAGACCCATACGTTATTCCGTGGTATTTCCCTGCTACCGCGGCCCTGGCCTTCGGGTCTCTGAGACCCATACGTTATTCCGTGGTATTTCTCCAAAACAGCGGCACTGGCCTTCGGGTCTCTGAGACCCATACGTTATTCCGTGGTATTTCCCTGCTACCGCGGCTCTGGCCTTCGGGGTCTCTGAGACCCATACGTTATTCCGTGGTATTTCTCCAAAACAGCGGCTCTGGCCTTTGGGTCTCTGAGACCCATACGTTATCCCGTGGTATTTCCCCGCTACCGCGGCTCTGGCCTTCGGGGTCTCTGAGACCCATACGTTATTCCGTGGTATTTCCCGCTACCGCGGCTCTGGCCTTCGGGTCTCTGAGACCCATACGTTATTCCGTGGTATTTCTCCAAAACAGCGGCTCTGGCCTTCGGGTCTCTGTGACCCATACGTTATTCCGTGGTATTTCTCCAAAACAGCGGCTCTGGCGTTCGGGTCTCTGAGACCCATACGTTATTCCGTGGTATTTCCCTGCTACCGCGGCTCTGGCCTTCGGGTCTCTGAGACCCATACGTTATTCCGTGGTATTTCCCCGCTACCGCGGCGCTGGCCTTTGGGTCTCTGAGACCCATACGTTATTCCGTGGTATTTCTTGCTACCAGCGGCTCTCGCCATCGCGTCTCTCAGACCCATACGTTATTCCGTGGTATTTTCTGCTACCGCGGCCCTGGCTTTCGGGTCTCAGGGACCCATACGTTATTCCATGGTATTTCCCTGCTACACGAGCGCTGGCCTTCGTGGTCTCTGAGACCCATACATTATTCCGTGGTATTTCCATGCTACCGCGGCTCTGGCCTTCGGGTCTCTGAGACCCATACGTTATTCCGTGGTATTTCTCCAAAACAGCGGCTCTGGACTTCGGGTCTCTGTGACCCATACATTATTCCGTGGTATTTCTCCAAAACAGCGGCACTGGCCTTCGGGTCTCTGAGACCCATACGTTATTCCGTGGTATTTCCCTGCTACCGCGGCTCTGGCCTTCGGGGTCTCTGAGACCCATACGTTATTCCGTGGTATTTCTCCAAAACAGCGGCTCTGGCCTTTGGGTCTCTGAGACCCATACGTTATTCCATGGTATTTCCCTGCTACCGCGGCGCTGGCCTTCGGGGTCTCTGAGACCCGTACGTTATTCCGTGGTATTTCCCTGCTACCGCGGCTCTCGCCTCCGGGTCTCTGTGACCCATACGTTATTCTGTGGTATTTCTCCAAAACAGCGGCGCTGGCCTTCGGGTCTCTGAGACCCATACGTTATTCCGTGGTATTTCTCCAAAGGCTTAGCGGGACAGGCACTTTGACATCCTCTTGCTTCCGCGCTACGTCTAATTGGGAACCCTCGACTCTCTGCGGCCCTGTCTCGACGCAAATGTTATTTTTTTTGGGTGCTTTTCAGCCGCGTGTGTCGTTGGCTTGCAAACACGCTCGCAGGTGTCACAGCTGTCCTCTTCAGCCTGTCCCCAGCGCGCCCGCAATACACGCCGTGGTGTGCGACAGTGAGCCTCGCGTAGGCTTAGCGGGACAGGCACTTTGACATCCTCTTGCTTCCGCGCTACGTCTAATTGGGAACCCTCGACTCTCTGCGGCCCTGTCGAGGGTTGGCTTGCAAACACGCTCGCAGGTGTCACAGCTGTCCTCTTCAGTCTGTCCCCGGGCTCCCCAGCGCGCCCGCAATACACGCCGTGGTGTGCGACAGTGAGCCTCGCGTAGGCTTAGCGGGACAGGCACTTTGACATCCTCTTGCTTCCGCGCTACGTCTAATTGGGAACCCTCGACTCTCTGCGGCCCTGTCTCGACGCAAATGTTATCTTTTTTGGGTGCTTTTCAGCCGCGTGGGTCGTTGGCTCGCAAACACGCTCGCAGGTGTCACAGCTGTCATACGTTATTCCGTGGTATTTCCCTGCTACCGCGGCCCTGGCCTTCGGGTCTCTGAGACCCATACGTTATTCCGTGGTATTTCCCTGCTACGGCGGCCCTGGCCTTCGGGTCTCTGAGACCCATACGTTATTCCGTGGTATTTCCCTGCTACCGCAGATCTGGCCTTCGGGTCTCTGAGACCCATACGTTATTCCGTGGTATTTCCCTGCTACGGCGGCCCTGGCCTTCGGGTCTCTGAGACCCATACGTTATTCCGTGGTATTTCCCTGCTACCGCGGCCCTGGCCTTCGGGTCTCTGAGACCCATACGTTATTCCGTGGTATTTCCCTGCTACGGCGGCCCTGGCCTTCGGGTCTCTGAGACCCATACGTTATTCCGTGGTATTTCCCTGCTACCGCGGCCCTGGCCTTCGGGTCTCTGAGACCCATACGTTATTCCGTGGTATTTCTCCAAAACAGCGGCCCTGGCCTTCGGGTCTCTGAGACCCATACGTTATTCCGTGGTATTTCCCTGCTACCGCGGCTCTGGCCTTCGGGTCTCTGAGACCCATACGTTATTCCGTGGTATTTCTCCAAAACAGCGGCTCTGGCCTTTCGGGTCTCTGAGACCCATACGTTATTCCGTGGTATTTCCCTGCTACCGCGGCTCTGGCCTTCGGGTCTCTGAGACCCATACGTTATTCCGTGGTATTTCCCCTGCTACCGCGGCTCTGGCCTTCGGGTCTCTGAGACCCATACGTTATTCCGTGGTATTTCTCCAAAACAGCGGCCCTGGCCTTCGGGTCTCTGAGACCCATACGTTATTCCGTGGTATTTCCCTGCTACCGCGGCTCTGGCCTTCGGGTCTCTGAGACCCATACGTTATTCCGTGGTATTTCCCTGCTACCGCGGCTCTGGCCTTCGGGTCTCTGAGACCCATACGTTATTCCGTGGTATTTCTCCAAAACAGCGGCTCTGGCCTTCGGGTCTCTGAGACCCATACGTTATTCCGTGGTATTTCTCCAAAACAGCGGCTCTGGCCTTCGGGTCTCTGAGACCCATACGTTATTCCGTGGTATTTCCCTGCTACCGCGGCTCTGGCCTTCGGGTCTCTGAGACCCATACGTTATTCCGTGGTATTTCTCCCCAATACAGCGGCTCTGGCCTTCGGGTCTCTGAGACCCATACGTTATTCCGTGGTATTTCTCCAAAACAGCGGCTCTGGCCTTCGGGGTCTCTGAGACCCATACGTTATTCCGTGGTATTTCTCCAAAACAGCGGCTCTGGCGTTCGGGGTCTCTGAGACCCATACGTTATTCCGTAGTATTTTTCCTGCTACCGCGGCCCTGGCCTTCGGGTCTCTGAGACCCATACGTTATTCCGTGGTATTTCCCTGCTACAGCGGCCCTGGCCTTTGGGTCTCTGTGACCCATACGTTATTCCATGGTATTTCCTTGCTACCGCGGCCCTGGCCTTTGGGTCTCTGTGACCCATACGTTATTCCATGGTATTTCCTTGCTACCGCGGCTCTCGCCATCGCGTCTCTCAGACCCATACGTTATTCCGTGGTATTTTCTGCTACCGCGGCCCTGGCTTTCGGGTCTCAGGGACCCATACTTTATTCCATGGTATTTCCCTGCTACCGCGGCGCTGGCCTTCGGGGTCTCTGAGACCCATACATTATTCCGTGGTATTTCCATGCTACCGCGGCTCTGGCCTTCGGGTCTCTGAGGCCCATACGTTATTCCGTGGTATTTCTCCAAAACAGCGGCTCTGGCCTTTGGGTCTCTGAGACCCATACGTTATCCCGTGGTATTTCCCCGCTACCGCGGCTCTGGCCTTCGAGGTCTCTGAGACCCATACGTTATTCCGTGGTATTTCCCCACTACCGCGGCTCTGGCCTTCGGGTCTCTGAGACCCATACGTTATTCCGTGGTATTTCTCCAAAACAGCGGCTCTGGACTTCGGGTCTCTGAGACCCATACGTTATTCCGTGGTATTTCTCCAAAACAGCGGCTCTGGCCTTCGGGTCTCTGTGACCCATACGTTATTCCGTGGTATTTCTCCAAAACAGCGGCTCTGGCCTTCGGGGTCTCTGAGACCCATACGTTATTCCGTAGTATTTTTCCTGCTACTGCGGCCCTGGCCTTCGGGTCTCTGAGACCCATACGTTCTTCCGTGGTATTTCCCTGCTACAGCGGCCCTGGCCTTTGGGTCTCTGTGACCCATACGTTATTCCATGGTATTTCCTTGCTACCGCGTCTCTCGCCATCGCGTCTCTCAGACCCATACGTTATTCCGTGGTATTTTCTGCTACCGCGGCCCTGGCTTTCGGGTCTCAGGGACCCATACGTTATTCCATGGTATTTCCCTGCTACCGCGGCGCTGGCCTTCGGGGTCTCTGAGACCCGTACGTTATTCCGTGGTATTTCTCCAAAACAGCGGCTCTGGACTTCGGGTCTCTGAGACCCATACGTTATTCCGTGGTATTTCTCCAAAACAGCGGCTCTGGCCTTCGGGTCTCTGTGACCCATACGTTATTCCGTGGTATTTCTCCAAAACAGCGGCTCTGGCCTTCGGGGTCTCTGAGACCCATACGTTATTCCGTAGTATTTTTCCTGCTACTGCGGCCCTGGCCTTCGGGTCTCTGAGACCCATACGTTCTTCCGTGGTATTTCCCTGCTACAGCGGCCCTGGCCTTTGGGTCTCTGTGACCCATACGTTATTCCATGGTATTTCCTTGCTACCGCGGCTCTCGCCATCGCGTCTCTCAGACCCATACGTTATTCCGTGGTATTTTCTGCTACCGCGGCCCTGGCTTTCGGGTCTCAGGGACCCATACGTTATTCCATGGTATTTCCCTGCTACCGCGGCGCTGGCCTTCGGGGTCTCTGAGACCCGTACGTTATTCCGTGGTATTTCCCTGCTACCGCGGCTCTCGCCTCCGGGTCTCTGTGACCCATACGTTATTCTGTGGTATTTCTCCAAAACAGCGGCGCTGGCCTTCGGGTCTCTGAGACCCATACGTTATTCCGTGGTATTTCCCCACTACCGCGGCTCTGGCCTTCGGGTCTCTGAGACCCATACGTTATTCCGTGGTATTTCTCCAAAACAGCGGCTCTGGACTTCGGGTCTCTGAGACCCATACGTTATTCCGTGGTATTTCTCCAAAACAGCGGCTCTGGCCTTCGGGTCTCTGTGACCCATACGTTATTCCGTGGTATTTCTCCAAAACAGCGGCGCTGGCCTTCGGGTCTCTGAGACCCATACGTTATTCCGTGGTATTTCCCTGCTACCGCGGCTCTCGCCTTCGGGTCTCTGAGACCCATACATTATTCCGTGGTATTTCCATGCTACCGCGGCTCTGGCCTTCGGGTCTCTGTGACCCATACGTTATTCTGTGGTATTTCTCCAAAACAGCGGCGCTGGCCTTCGGGTCTCTGAGACCCATACGTTATTCCGTGGTATTTCTCCAAAACAGCGGCCCTGGCCTTCGGGTCTCTGTGACCCATACGTTATTCTGTGGTATTTCTCCAAAACAGCGGCGCTGGCCTTCGGGTCTCTGAGACCCATACGTTATTCCGTGGTATTTCCCTGCTACCGCGGCTCTGGCCTTCGGGTCTCTGAGACCCATACATTATTCCGTGGTATTTCCATGCTACCGCGGCTCTGGCCTTCGGGTCTCTGAGACCCATACGTTATTCCGTGGTATTTCCCTGCTACCGCGGCGCTGGCCTTCGGGTCTCTGAGACCCATACGTTATTCCGTGGTATTTCTCCAAAACAGCGGCTCTGGACTTCGGGTCTCTGTGACCCATACGTTATTCCGTGGTATTTCCCCAAAACAGCGGCCCTGGACTTCGGGTCTCTGAGACCCATACGTTATTCCGTGGTATTTCTCCAAAACAGCGGCCCTGGCCTTCGGGTCTCTGAGACCCATACGTTATTCCGTGGTATTTCTCCAAAACAGCGGCTCTGGCCTTCGGGTCTCTGAGACCCATACGTTATTCCGTGGTATTTCCCTGCTACCGCGGCTCTGGCCTTCGGGTCTCTGAGACCCATACGTTATTCCGTGGTATTTCCCCAATACAGCGGCTCTGGCCTTCGGGTCTCTGAGACCCATACGTTATTCCGTGGTATTTCCCCAATACAGCGGCCCTGGCCTTCGGGTCTCTGTGACCCATACGTTATTCCGTGGTATTTCCCTGCTACGGCGGCCCTGGCCTTCGGGTCTCTGAGACCCATACGTTATTCCGTGGTATTTCCCTGCTACCGCGGCTCTCGCCTCCGTGTCTCTGTGACCCATACGTTATTCCGTGGTATTTCTCCAAAACAGCGTCCCTGGCCTTCGGGTCTCTGTGACCCATACGTTATTCTGTGGTATTTCTCCAAAACAGCGGCGCTGGCCTTCGGGTCTCTGAGACCCATACGTTATTCCGTGGTATTTCCCTGCTACCGCGGCTCTCGCCTTCGGGTCTCTGAGACCCATACATTATTCCGTGGTATTTCCATGCTACCGCGGCTCTGGCCTTCGGGTCTCTGAGACCCATACGTTATTCCATGGTATTTCCCTGCTACCGTGGCGCTGGCCTTCGGGTCTCCGAGACCCATACGTTATTCCGTGGTATTTCTCCAAAACAGCGGCTCTGGACTTCGGGTCTCTGTGACCCATACGTTATTCCGTGGTATTTCCCCAAAACAGCGGCTCTGGACTTCGGGTCTCTGAGACCCATACGTTATTCCGTGGTATTTCTCCAAAACAGCGGCTCTGGCCTTCGGGTCTCTGAGACCCATACGTTATTCCGTGGTATTTCCCCGCTACCGCGGCTCTGGCCTTCGGGTCTCTGAGACCCATACGTTATTCCGTGGTATTTCCCTGATACAGCGGCTCTGGCCTTCGGGTCTCTGAGACCCATACGTTATTCCGTGATATTTCCCCAATACAGCGGCTCTGGCCTTCGGGTCTCTGTGACCCATACGTTATTCCGTGGTATTTCCCTGCTACCGCGGCTCTGGCCTTCGGGTCTCTGAGACCCATACGTTATTCCGTGGTATTTCCCTGCTACCGCGGCTCTCGCCTTCGGGTCTCTGAGACCCATACGTTATTCCGTGGTATTTCCTCGCATACAGCGGCGCTGGCCTTCGGGTCTCTGAGACCCATACGTTATTCCGTGGTATTTCTCCAAAACAGCGGCCCTGGCCTTCGGGTCTCTGAGACCCATACGTTATTCCGTGGTATTTCCCTGCTACCGCGGCTCTGGCCTTCGGGTCTCTGAGACCCATACGTTATTCCGTGGTATTTCCCCGCTACAGCGGCTCCTGGCCTTCGGGTCTCTGAGACCCATACGTTATTCCGTGGTATTTCCCTGCTACCGCGGCTCTGGCCTTCGGGTCTCTGAGACCCATACGTTATTCCGTGGTATTTCTCCAAATACAGCGGCTCTGGCCTTCGGGTCTCTGAGACCCATACGTTATTCCGTGGTATTTCCCTGCTACCGCGGCTCTGGCCTTCGGGGTCTCTGAGACCCATACGTTATTCTGTGGTATTTCTCCAAAACAGCGGCTCTGGCCTTTGGGTCTCTGAGACCCATACGTTATTCCCGTGGTATTTCCCTCGCTACCGCGGCTCTGGCCTTCGGGGTCTCTGAGACCCATACGTTATTCCGTGGTATTTCCCCGCTACCGCGGCTCTGGCCTTCGGGTCTCTGAGACCCATACGTTATTCCGTGGTATTTCTCTAAAACAGCGGCTCTGGACTTCGGGTCTCTGAGACCCATACGTTATTCCGTGGTATTTCTCCAAAACAGCGGCTCTGGCCTTCGGGTCTCTGTGACCCATACGTTATTCCGTGGTATTTCTCCAAAACAGCGGCTCTGGCGTTCGGGGTCTCTGAGACCCATACGTTATTCCGTAATATTTTTCCTGCTACCACGGCCCTGGCCTTCGGGTCTCTGAGACCCATACGTTATTCCGTGGTATTTCCCTGCTACAGCGGCCCTGGCCTTTGGGTCTCTGTGACCCATACGTTATTCCATGGTATTTCCTTGCTACCGCGGCTCTCGCCATCGCGTCTCTCAGACCCATACGTTATTCCGTGGTATTTTCTGCTACCGCGGCCCTGGCTTTCGGGTATCAGGGACCCATACGTTATTCCATGGTATTTCCCTGCTACCGCGGCGCTGGCCTTCGGGGTCTCTGAGACCCATACATTATTCCGTGGTATTTCCATGCTACCGCGGCTCTGGCCTTCGGGTCTCTGAGACCCATACGTTATTCCGTGGTATTTCTCCAAAACAGCGGCTCTGGACTTCGGGTCTCTGTGACCCATACGTTATTCCGTGGTATTTCCCCAAAACAGCGGCCCTGGACTTCGGGTCTCTGAGACCCATACGTTATTCCGTGGTATTTCTCCAAAACAGCGGCTCTGGCCTTCGGGTCTCTGAGACCCATACGTTATTCCGTGGTATTTCCCCAAAACAGCGGCCCTGGACTTCGGGTCTCTGAGACCCATACGTTATTCCGTGGTATTTCTCCAAAACAGCGGCTCTGGCCTTCGGGTCTCTGAGACCCATACGTTATTCCGTGGTATTTCCCCGCTACCGCGGCTCTGGCCTTCGGGTCTCTGAGACCCATACGTTATTCCGTGGTATTTCCCCAATACAGCGGCTCTGGCCTTCGGGTCTCTGAGACCCATACGTTATTCCGTGATATTTCCCCAATACAGCGGCCCTGGCCTTCGGGTCTCTGTGACCCATACGTTATTCCGTGGTATTTCCCTGCTACGGCGGCCCTGGCCTTCGGGTCTCTGAGACCCATACGTTATTCCGTGGTATTTCCCTGCTACCGCGGCTCTCGCCTCCGTGTCTCTGTGACCCATACGTTATTCCGTGGTATTTCTCCAAAACAGCGGCCCTGGCCTTCGGGTCTCTGTGACCCATACGTTATTCTGTGGTATTTCTCCAAAACAGCGGCTCTGGACTTCGGGTCTCTGAGACCCATACGTTATTCCGTGGTATTTCCCTGCTACCGCGGCTCTCGCCTTCGGGTCTCTGAGACCCATACATTATTCCGTGGTATTTCCATGCTACCGCGGCTCTGGCCTTCGGGTCTCTGAGACCCATACGTTATTCCATGGTATTTCCCTGCTACCGTGGCGCTGGCCTTCGGGTCTCCGAGACCCATACGTTATTCCGTGGTATTTCTCCAAAACAGCGGCTCTGGACTTCGGGTCTCTGTGACCCATACGTTATTCCGTGGTATTTCCCCAAAACAGCGGCCCTGGACTTCGGGTCTCTGAGACCCATACGTTATTCCGTGGTATTTCTCCAAAACAGCGGCTCTGGCCTTCGGGTCTCTGAGACCCATACGTTATTCCGTGGTATTTCCCCGCTACCGCGGCTCAGGCCTTCGGGTCTCTGAGACCCATACGTTATTCCGTGTTATTTCCCTAATACAGCGGCTCTGGCCTTCGGGTCTCTGAGACCCATACGTTATTCCGTGATATTTCCCCAATACAGCGGCCCTGGCCTTCGGGTCTCTGTGACCCATACGTTATTCCGTGGTATTTCCCTGCTACGGCGGCCCTGGCCTTCGGGTCTCTGAGACCCATACGTTATTCCGTGGTATTTCCCTGCTACCGCGGCTCTCGCCTCCGTGTCTCTGTGACCCATACGTTATTCCGTGGTATTTCCTCGCTACCGCGGCCCTGGCCTTCGGGTCTCTGAGACCCATACGTTATTCCGTGGTATTTCTCCAAAACAGCGGCCCTGGCCTTCGGGTCTCTGAGACCCATACGTTATTCCGTGGTATTTCCCTGCTACCGCGGCTCTCGCCTCCGTGTCTCTGTGACCCATACGTTATTCCGTCGTATTTCCTCGCTACCGTGGCCCTGGCCTTCGGGTCTCTGAGACCCATACGTTATTCCGTGGTATTTCCCTGCTACCGCGGCCCTGGCCTTCGGGTCTCTGAGACCCATACGTTATTCCGTGGTATTTCTCCAAAACAGTGGCACTGGCCTTCGGGTCTCTGAGACCCATACGTTGTTCCGTGGTATTTCCCTGCTACCGCGGCTCTGGCCTTCGGGGTCTCTGAGACCCATACGTTATTCCGTGGTATTTCTCCAAAACAGCGGCTCTGGCCTTTGGGTCTCTGAGACCCATACGTTATCCCGTGGTATTTCCCCGCTACCGCGGCTCTGGCCTTCGGGGTCTCTGAGACCCATACGTTATTCCGTGGTATTTCCCCGCTACCGCGGCTCTGGCCTTCGGGTCTCTGAGACCCATACGTTATTCCGTGGTATTTCTCCAAAACAGCGGCTCTGGCCTTCGGGGTCTCTGAGACCCATAATGCTATTCCGTGGTATTTCTCCAAAACAGCGGCTCTGGCCTTCGGGTCTCTGAGACCCATACGTTATTCCGTGGTATTTCTCCAAATACAGCGGCTCTGGCCTTCGGGGTCTCTGAGACCCATACGTTATTCCGTGGTATTTCTCCCAGCTACCGAGGCGCTGGCCTTCGGGTCTCTGAGACCCATACGTTATTCCGTGGTATTTCCCCGCTACCGCGGCGCTGGCCTTTGGGTCTCTGAGACCCATACGTTATTCCATGGTATTTCCTTTCAAACAGCGGCCCTGGCCTTCGGGTCTCTGAGACGCATACGTTATTCCGTGGTATTTCCTGCTACCGCGGCTCTGGCCTTTCGGGTCTCTGAGACCCATACGTTATTCCATGGTATTTCCCTGCTACCGCGGCTCTGGCCTTCGGGGTCTCTGAGACCCATACATTATTCCGTGGTATTTCCATGCTACCGCGGCTCTGGCCTTCGGGTCTCTGAGACCCATACGTTATTCCGTGGTATTTCTCCAAAACAGCGGCTCTGGCCTTTGGGTCTCTGAGACCCATACGTTATCCCGTGGTATTTCCCCGCTACCGCGGCTCTGGCCTTCGGGGTCTCTGAGACCCATACATTATTCCGTGGTATTTCCCCACTACCGCGGCTCTGGCCTTCGGGTCTCTGAGACTTCGGGTCTCTGAGACCCATACGTTGTTCCGTGGTATTTCTCCAAAACAGCGGCTCTGGCCTTCGGGTCTCTGTGACCCATACGTTATTCCGTGGTATTTCTCCAAAACAGCGGCTCTGGCCTTCGGGTCTCTGAGACCCATACGTTATTCCGTAGTATTTTCCTGCTACTGCTGCCCTGGCCTTCGGGTTCTCTGAGACCCATACGTTCTTCCGTGGTATTTCCCTGCTACAGCGGCCCTGGCCTTTAGGTCTCTGTGACCCATACGTTATTCCATGGTATTTCCTTGCTACCGCGGCTCTCGCCATCGCGTCTCTCAGACCCATACGTTATTCCGTGGTATTTTCTGCTACCGCGGCCCTGGCTTTCGGGTCTCAGGGACCCATACGTTATTCCATGGTATTTCCCTGCTACCGCGGCGCTGGCCTTCGGGGTCTCTGAGACCCGTACGTTATTCCGTGGTATTTCTCCAAAACAGCGGCCCTGGCCTTCGGGTCTCTGTGACCCATACGTTATTCTGTGGTATTTCTCCAAAACAGCGGCGCTGGCCTTCGGGTCTCTGAGACCCATACGTTATTCCGTGGTATTTCCCTGCTACCGCGGCTCTGGCCTTCGGGTCTCTGAGACCCATACATTATTCCGTGGTATTTCCATGCTACCGCGGCTCTGGCCTTCGGGTCTCTGAGACCCATACGTTATTCCGTGGTATTTCCCTGCTACCGCGGCGCTGGCCTTCGGGTCTCTGAGACCCATACGTTATTCCGTGGTATTTCTCCAAAACAGCGGCTCTGGACTTCGGGTCTCTGTGACCCATACGTTATTCCGTGGTATTTCCCCAAAACAGCGGCCCTGGACTTCGGGTCTCTGAGACCCATACGTTATTCCGTGGTATTTCTCCAATACAGCGGCTCTGGCCTTCGGGTCTCTGAGACCCATACGTTATTCCGTGGTATTTCCCCAATACAGCGGCTCTGGCCTTCGGGTCTCTGAGACCCATACGTTATTCCGTGGTATTTCCCTGCTACGGCGGCTCTGGCCTTCGGGTCTCTGAGACCCATACGTTATTCCGTGGTATTTCCCTGCTACCGCGGCTCTCGCCTCCGGGTCTCTGTGACCCATACGTTATTCCGTGGTATTTCCCCGCTACCGCGGCTCTGGCCTTCGGGTCTCTGAGACCCATACGTTATTCCGTGGTATTTCTCCAAAACAGCGGCCCTGGCCTTCGGGTCTCTGAGACCCATACGTTATTCCGTGGTATTTCCCTGCTACCGCGGCTCTGGCCTTCGGGTCTCTGAGACCCATACGTTATTCCGTGGTATTTCTCCAAAACAGCGGCTCTGGCCTTCGGGTCTCTGAGACCCATACGTTATTCCGTGGTATTTCCCTGCTACCGCGGCTCTGGCCTTCGGGTCTCTGAGACCCATACGTTATTCCGTGGTATTTCTCCAAAACAGCGGCTCTGGCCTTTCGGGTCTCTGAGACCCATACGTTATTCCGTGGTATTTCCCCGCTACCGCGGCTCTGGCCTTCGGGGTCTCTGAGACCCATACGTTATTCCGTGGTATTTCCCCGCTACAGCGGCTCTGGCCTTCGGGTCTCTGAGACCCATACGTTATTCCGTGGTATTTCTCCAAAACAGCGGCTCTGGCCTTCGGGGTCTCTGAGACCCATACGTTATTCCGTGGTATTTCTCCAAAACAGCGGCTCTGGCCTTCGGGTCTCTGAGACCCATACGTTATTCCGTGGTATTTCTCCAAAACAGCGGCGCTGGCCTTCGGGTCTCTGAGACCCATACGTTATTCTGTGGTATTTTCCTGCTACGGCGGCCCTGGCCTTTCGGGTCTCTGAGACCCATACGTTATTCCGTGGTATTTCCCGCTACCGCGGCTCTGGCCTTCGGGTCTCTGAGACCCATACGTTATTCCGTGGTATTTTTCTGCTACCGCGGCCCTGGCTTTCGGGTCTCAGGGACCCATACGTTATTCCATGGTATTTCCTGCTACCGCGGGCGCTGGCCTTCGGGGTCTCTGAGACCCATACATTATTCCGTGGTATTTCCATGCTACCTGCGGCTCTGGCCTTTGGGTCTCTAGACCCATACGTTGCTTCCGTGGTATTTCTCCAAAACAGCGGCTCTGGCCTTTGGGTCTCTGAGACCCATACGTTATCCCGTGGTATTTCCCCGCTACCGCGGCTCTGGCCTTCGGGGTCTCTGAGACCCATACGTTATTCCGTGGTATTTCCCCACTACCGCGGCTCTGGCCTTCGGGTCTCTGAGACCCATACGTTATTCCGTGGTATTTCTCCAAAACAGCGGCCCTGGCTTTCGGGTATCAGGGACCCATACGTTATTCCATGGTATTTCCCTGCTACCGCGGCGCTGGCCTTCGGGGTCTCTGAGACCCATACATTATTCCGTGGTATTTCCATGCTACCGCGGCTCTGGCCTTCGGGTCTCTGAGACCCATACGTTATTCCGTGGTATTTCTCCAAAACAGCGGCTCTGGCCTTTGGGTCTCTGAGACCCATACGTTATCCCGTGGTATTTCCCCGCTACCGCGGCTCTGGCCTTCGGGGTCTCTGAGACCCATACGTTATTCCGTGGTATTTCCCCCACTACCGCGGCTCTGGCCTTCGGGTCTCTGAGACCCATACGTTATTCCGTGGTATTTCTCCAAAACAGCGGCTCTGGACTTCGGGTCTCTGAGACCCATACGTTGTTCCGTGGTATTTCTCCAAAACAGCGGCTCTGGCCTTCGGGTCTCTGTGACCCATACGTTATTCCGTGGTATTTCTCCAAAACAGCGGCTCTGGCCTTCGGGGTCTCTGAGACCCATACGTTATTCCGTAGTATTTTTCCTGCTACTGCGGCCCTGGCCTTCGGTTCTCTGAGACCCATACGTTCTTCCGTGGTATTTCCCTGCTACAGCGGCCCTGGCCTTTAGGTCTCTGTGACCCATACGTTATTTCATGGTATTTCCTTGCTACCGCGGCTCTCGCCATCGCGTCTCTCAGACCCATACGTTATTCCGTGGTATTTTCTGCTACCGCGGCCCTGGCTTTCGGGTCTCAGGGACCCATACGTTATTCCATGGTATTTCCCTGCTACCGCGGCGCTGGCCTTCGGGGTCTCTGAGACCCGTACGTTACTCCGTGGTATTTCTCCAAAACAGCGGCCCTGGCCTTCGGGTCTCTGTGACCCATACGTTATTCTGTGGTATTTCTCCAAAACAGCGGCGCTGGCTTTCGGGTCTCTGAGACCCATACGTTATTCCGTGGTATTTCCCTGCTACCGCGGCTCTCGCCTTCGGGTCTCTGAGACCCATACATTATTCCGTGGTATTTCCATGCTACCGCGGCTCCGGCCTTCGGGTCTCTGAGACCCATACGTTATTCCATGGTATTTCCCTGCTACCGTGGCGCTGGCCTTCGGGTCTCCGAGACCCATACGTTATTCCGTGGTATTTCTCCAAAACAGCGGCTCTGGACTTCGGGTCTCTGTGACCCATACGTTATTCCGTGGTATTTCCACAAAACAGCGGCCCTGGACTTCGGGTCTCTGAGACCCATACGTTATTCCGTGGTATTTCTCCGAAACAGCGGCTCTGGCCTTCGGGTCTCTGAGACCCATACGTTATTCCGTGGTATTTCCCCAATACAGCGGCTCTGGCCTTCGGGTCTCTGAGACCCATACGTTATTCCGTGGTATTTCCCCAATACAGCGGCCCTGGCCTTCGGGTCTCTGTGACCCATACGTTATTCCGTGGTATTTCCCTGCTACCGCGGCTCTGGCCTTCGGGGTCTCTGAGACCCATACGTTATTCCGTGGTATTTCCCCGCTACCGCGGCTCTGGCCTTCGGGTCTCTGAGACCCATACGTTATTCCGTGGTATTTCTCCAAAACAGCGGCTCTGGCCTTCGGGTCTCTGAGACCCATACGTTATTCCGTGGTATTTCTCCAAAACAGCGGCTCTGGCCTTCGGGTCTCTGTGACCCATACGTTATTCCGTGGTATTTCTCCAAAACAGCGGCTCTGGCCTTCGGGGTCTCTGAGACCCATACGTTATTCCGTGGTATTTCTCCTGCTACCGCGGCCCTGGCCTTCGGGTCTCTGAGACCCATACGTTATTCCGTGGTATTTCCCTGCTACAGCGGCCCTGGCCTTTGGGTCTCTGTGACCCATACGTTATTCCGTGGTATTTCCTTGCTACCGCGGCTCTCGCCATCGGGTCTCTCAGACCCATACGTTATTCCGTGGTATTTTCTGCTACCGCGGCCCTGGCTTTCGGGTATCAGGGACCCATACGTTATTCCATGGTATTTCCCTGCTACCGCGGCGCTGGCCTTCGGGGTCTCTGAGACCCATACATTATTCCGTGGTATTTCCATGCTACCGCGGCTCTGGCCTTCGGGTCTCTGAGACCCATACGTTATTCCGTGGTATTTCTCCAAAACAGCGGCTCTGGCCTTTGGGTCTCTGAGACCCATACGTTATCCCGTGGTATTTCCCCGCTACCGCGGCTCTGGCCTTCGGGGTCTCTGAGACCCATACGTTATTCCGTGGTATTTCCCCACTACCGCGGCTCTGGCCTTCGGGTCTCTGAGACCCATACGTTATTCCGTGGTATTTCTCCAAAACAGCGGCTCTGGACTTCGGGTCTCTGAGACCCATACGTTATTCCGTGGTATTTCTCCAAAACAGCGGCTCTGGCCTTCGGGTCTCTGTGACCCATACGTTATTCCGTGGTATTTCTCCAATACAGCGGCTCTGGCCTTCGGGGTCTCTGAGACCCATACGTTATTCCGTGGTATTTTTTCCTGCTACCGCGGCTCTGGCCTTCGGGTCTCTGAGACCCATACGTTATTCCGTGGTATTTCCCTGCTACAGCGGCCCTGGCCTTTGGGTCTCTGTGACCCATACGTTATTCCATGGTATTTCCTTGCTACCGCGGCTCTCGCCATCGGGTCTCTCAGACCCATACGTTATTCCGTGGTATTTTCTGCTACCGCGGCCCTGGCTTTCGGGTCTCAGGGACCCATACGTTATTCCATGGTATTTCCCTGCTACCGCGGCGCTGGCCTTCGGGGTCTCTGAGACCCATACGTTATTCCGTGGTATTTCTCCAAAACAGCGGCCCTGGCCTTCGGGTCTCTGTGACCCATACGTTATTCTGTGGTATTTCTCCAAAACAGCGGCGCTGGCCTTCGGGTCTCTGAGACCCATACGTTATTCCGTGGTATTTCCCTGCTACCGCGGCTCTCGCCTTCGGGTCTCTGAGACCCATACATTATTCCGTGGTATTTCCATGCTACCGCGGCTCTGGCCTTCGGGTCTCTGAGACCCATACGTTATTCCATGGTATTTCCCTGCTACCGCGGCGCTGGCCTTCGGGTCTCTGAGACCCATACGTTATTCCGTGGTATTTCTCCAAAACAGCGGCTCTGGACTTCGGGTCTCTGTGACCCATACGTTATTCCGTGGTATTTCCCCAAAACAGCGGCTCTGGCCTTCGGGTCTCTGAGACCCATACGTTATTCCGTGGTATTTCTCCGAAACAGCGGCTCTGGCCTTCGGGTCTCTGAGACCCATACGTTATTCCGTGGTATTTCCCCAATACAGCGGCTCTGGCCTTCGGGTCTCTGAGACCCATACGTTATTCCGTGGTATTTCCCCAATACAGCGGCTCTGGCCTTCGGGTCTCTGAGACCCATACGTTATTCCGTGGTATTTCCCTGCTACCGCGGCTCTGGCCTTCGGGTCTCTGAGACCCATACGTTATTCCGTGGTATTTCCCTGCTACCGCGGCTCTGGCCTCCGGGTCTCTGTGACCCATACGTTATTCCGTGGTATTTCCTCGCTACCGCGGCTCTGGCCTTCGGGTCTCTGAGACCCATACGTTATTCCGTGGTATTTCTCCAATACAGCGGCTCTGGCCTTCGGGGTCTCTGAGACCCATACGTTATTCCGTGGTATTTCCCTGCTACCGCGGCTCTGGCCTTCGGGTCTCTGAGACCCATACGTTATTCCGTGGTATTTCTCCAAAACAGCGGCCCTGGCCTTCGGGTCTCTGAGACCCATACGTTATTCCGTGGTATTTCCCTGCTACCGCGGCTCTGGCCTTCGGGTCTCTGAGACCCATACGTTATTCCGTGGTATTTCTCCAAAACAGCGGCTCTGGCCTTCGGGTCTCTGAGACCCATACGTTATTCCGTGGTATTTCCCTGCTACCGCGGCTCTGGCCTTCGGGGTCTCTGAGACCCATACGTTATTCCGTGGTATTTCTCCACTACAGCGGCTCTGGCCTTCGGGTCTCTGAGACCCATACGTTATTCCGTGGTATTTCTCCAATACAGCGGCTCTGGCCTTCGGGTCTCTGAGACCCATACGTTATTCCGTGGTATTTCTCCAAAACAGCGGCTCTGGCCTTCGGGTCTCTGTGACCCATACGTTATTCCGTGGTATTTCTCCAAAACAGCGGCTCTGGCCTTCGGGGTCTCTGAGACCCATACGTTATTCCGTGGTATTTTTCCTGCTACCGCGGCCCTGGCCTTCGGGTCTCTGAGACCCATACGTTATTCCGTGGTATTTCCCTGCTACAGCGGCCCTGGCCTTTGGGTCACTGTGACCCATACGTTATTCCGTGGTATTTCCCTGCTACCGCGGCTCTGGCCTTCGGGTCTCTGAGACCCATACGTTATTCCGTGGTATTTTCCTGCTACCGCGGCCCTGGCCTTCGGGTCTCTGAGACCCATACGTTATTCCATGGTATTTCCCTGCTACCGCGGCTCTGGCCTTCGGGTCTCTGAGACCCATACATTATTCCGTGGTATTTCCATGCTACCGCGGCTCTGGCCTTCGGGTCTCTGAGACCCATACGTTATTCCGTGGTATTTCTCCAAAACAGCGGCTCTGGCCTTTGGGTCTCTGAGACCCATACGTTATCCCGTGGTATTTCCCCGCTACCGCGGCTCTGGCCTTCGGGGTCTCTGAGACCCATACGTTATTCCGTGGTATTTCCCCGCTACCGCGGCTCTGGCCTTCGGGTCTCTGAGACCCATACGTTATTCCGTGGTATTTCTCCAAAACAGCGGCTCTGGACTTCGGGTCTCTGAGACCCATACGTTATTCCGTGGTATTTCTCCAAAACAGCGGCTCTGGCCTTCGGGGTCTCTGTGACCCATACGTTATTCCGTGGTATTTCTCCAAAACAGCGGCTCTGGCCTTCGGGGTCTCTGAGACCCATACGTTATTCCGTAGTATTTTTCCTGCTACTGCGGCCCTGGCCTTCGGGTCTCTGAGACCCATACGTTCTTCCGTGGTATTTCCCTGCTACAGCGGCCCTGGCCTTTGGGTCTCTGTGACCCATACGTTATTCCATGGTATTTCCTTGCTACCGCGGCTCTCGCCATCGCGTCTCTCAGACCCATACGTTATTCCGTGGTATTTCTCCAAAACAGCGGCGCTGGCCTTCGGGTCTCTGAGACCCATACGTTATTCCGTGGTATTTCTCCAAAACAGCGGCCCTGGCCTTCGGGTCTCTGTGACCCATACGTTATTCTGTGGTATTTCTCCAAAACAGCGGCGCTGGCCTTCGGGTCTCTGAGACCCATACGTTATTCCGTGGTATTTCCCTGCTACCGCGGCTCTGGCCTTCGGGTCTCTGAGACCCATACATTATTCCGTGGTATTTCCATGCTACCGCGGCTCTGGCCTTCGGGTCTCTGAGACCCATACGTTATTCCGTGGTATTTCTCCAAAACAGCGGCTCTGGCCTTCGGGTCTCTGAGACCCATACGTTATTCCGTGGTATTTCTCCAAAACAGCGGCCCTGGCCTTCGGGTCTCTGAGACCCATACGTTATTCCGTGGTATTTCTCCAAAACAGCGGCGCTGGCCTTCGGGTCTCTGAGACCCATACGTTATTCCGTGGTATTTCCCTGCTACCGCGGCTCTGGCCTTCGGGTCTCTGAGACCCATACATTATTCCGTGGTATTTCCATGCTACCGCGGCTCTGGCCTTCGGGTCTCTGAGACCCATACGTTATTCCATGGTATTTCCCTGCTACCGCGGCTCTGGCCTTCGGGGTCTCTGAGACCCATACGTTATTCCGTGGTATTTCTCCAAAACAGCGGCTCTGGACTTCGGGTCTCTGTGACCCATACGTTATTCCGTGGTATTTCCCCAAAACAGCGGCCCTGGACTTCGGGTCTCTGAGACCCATACGTTATTCCGTGGTATTTCTCCAAAACAGCGGCTCTGGCCTTCGGGTCTCTGAGACCCATACGTTATTCCGTGGTATTTCCCTGCTACCGCTGCTCTGGCCTTCGGGTCTCTGAGACCCATACGTTATTCCGTGGTATTTCCCTGCTACCGCAGATCTGGCCTTCGGGTCTCTGAGACCCATACGTTATTCCGTGGTATTTCCCTGCTACGGCGGCCCTGGCTTTCGGGTCTCTGAGACCCATACGTTAATCCGTGGTATTTCCCTGCTACCGCGGCCCTGGCCTTCGGGTCTCTGAGACCCATACGTTATTCTGTGGTATTTCCCTGCTACGGCGGCCCTGGCATTCGGGTCTCTGAGACCCATACGTTAGTCCGTGGTATTTCCCTGCTACCGCGGCTCTGGCCTGGACAAGCTCGTCGGCACGTACAGCTGCCGCAGGAAGACGGCGCGCTGGCCCCTCGCCGTCTTCCACAACATCCTCGACGTGTCCGCCTACAACGCCTTTGTGCTCTGGCGAGAGCTCAGACCCGAGTGGCTGCACGGCAAGCTCAACAGGCGCAGGGTTTTCCTCGAGCAGCTGGGCAGGGCGCTCGTCACTCCGCTTATCGAGAGACGCTCGCGTCTCCCTCGCACGCAGGCGTCTGCTGCGCTTGTCAAAGCTGTGGCGGCGAGGTCAGGCGTGCCCAGGTCAAGCGCTGGTGTCAGGCGAGCCCGACAAGACCAGCGAGGAGATGACGGGGAGGAGGAGGAGGAGGAGGAGGAGGAGGACGATGAAAACGACGAGGAGGATGACGAAAACGACGAGGAGGAAGATGACGATGAGGAAGCAGAACCGAGAGCGCCGACAGTGCCCAGCAAGCGAAAGAGGTGTCAGCTCTGTCCAAAGAAAAAGGACCGCAAGACACACACCGTGTGCGGTGGCTGCCAGAGATACGTCTGTGGGAGCTGCACACAGCCCTACTGTGCGGACTGCGTGAGACAGTAGCCTCTTGGCCCGCGCGGCGGTTTGAGCTTTGTCTTTGCCTTTACGCTGCACAAAGGGTCCCTGGGACCCGAAGGACAGAGGCCGCGAGGCTAGTAGCAAATGCATAGAGTCACAATAAGCGAGGGTCCCTGGGACCCGAAGGACAGAGGCCGCGGGGCTAATACAAGAGGTGAATACACTAAACAAGTTCCCGTAACACGAAGGACAATACAAGGGTTAATACATCCGTGGACTATAATGACTGTCACCATTGCTCATTTTCTAAAGGCCTTTGTTTATATTGTATAATGTGCTGTTGGATTGCTTTTTATTTTGCAAGATTGCAGCGCTAGCAGCGAGCTAACGTTAGCACGCTAACGTTAGCTAGCTCTAACATCGGCAGTCAAACAAACATCAATGATCCATGAATGATGTCTTTTTAATAATCTATACATTTTTCTTGCAGTAGCCTTTCTACAATAAGCCGTGGTAAAAGGTACTAGCAATATATCTTGTGTAGAATCCAGAGGGAAGGGTCAGGGAGCAGAGACACAGTATTTAGATATAGTGAGCTGGTTTGACCCATAGACTGTAATATTAACAGTCTATGGTTTGACCACGGAGATGAGACATGCTCGCTTCCCCGCAGTTGTGTGTGTCAGCGGCTGTGGTAGAAGGTGTAAAAGAGGGGTGTGGCGATGACGTACTCAATACGGATCCGTATTCACCATCCATATGAAGCCAAACGAGAGCCGTTTTCCGATTTTTTCACCCTGAGACCTGGTTTCAAAAAAGTGCGTTTTCAGGCGGTGCGTTTGCAGGATTCGTATGGACGGTCGGCCCAAACGATGCAAAACGTGCGTTTGCACAAAAAACCATTTCCGTGTGGATGGCCCCTGAATCTGATCTATTTTAAGAGATTTTCTTAAAATTAAGTTAATACCTTTTAGAAAAATGTCACCTGGGGTAAAACTCCCCCTGCTGCTACCCTGATTTGCATTTGTATAGCTCACAGCATTTTAATTTACATGTGAAAGCCTCCCCTAGAATTAGAGGGAGGGGGGGTCATGGGGGGACAACTGCCAAGCAAGGCCCACGTCAATTTCCGACAATTTACGGCAGTTTTCGGTGTTGCCTCTAAATTGCCGTATACAGCCGTAAACCTGAAGTTCCACTACAATCTACAGTGCCGCATACTGATGAAAATCCCACTTTTCATGCAGTGTTGGCTGCTGTCTGTAGATTCCTTCGTGCACAACTCATATTCTTTCGGCTGTTTCGTACCAAATGTTGCAACAGCGGCCATGTTGTTGGTTAGGGTCCTTGCCACCACCAGACAAATCGGCATTACAAATTGAACATGTAGCTGGACTTGAACGGCCTTCTTTTGACTGAAAGTACTGCCAAACATTTCCACTTTCTCACAGCCTACTGCATTGAACGCTCCGCCTACGTAAACACCTTCCCGTAATCAACGGCGGCGCCATTACGTTGACCAGCGTAGCGAGCATAGTACAGAAAATGATTTGTGCTGGTTAGGGGGTAGATGGCTTAAAAAAACTGTTCAAAGGGGGAACATTATCGAAAAAAGCTTGAGAACCACTGGTCTACACCGCTGGTTTCAGTTCACTAAAGATGTTTTACTGCTTATTTTCGTTGAAGTTGAGTAGTAGTAACTCTGTATGAAAATGGCGTCTATGTTGCCATGTGACTGTGTGACAGGTACAGACGAGTGTTGGAGGAACGCCAGGACCGGATGGATGTGTTTAAAGCCATAAACATCTTCAGAGAGCACATGTTGAACCAGAAGAGTTTCTACAAGACTGTGGTGGAATGTAACTAAAGTACATTTACTCAGGTACTTGTACTTGAGTCTTTTCTTTTCATGTCTTTATTAACAGGTTATGTACCACAGTCAAAAGTAGCTGTGATAAAACCTCTTCTGAAAATTCCCACCCTCGAGCCTGAGGTCTTAGCCAACTATAGACCGATAACTAACCTTCCCTTTCTCTCAAAGATCCTTGAGATGGTAGTCGCTAATCAGTTATGTGATTTTCTACATAGCAATAGTTTATTTGAGGACTTTCAGTCAGCATTTAGAAAGCATTGTAGCACAGAGACGGCACTGGTGAAAATTACTAACGACCTTCTAACTGCTTCAGACAAAGGACTTGTCTCCGTACTTGTCTTCCGAGGTTGTCTTTCAAATTCCCTCTGCAGGCAATAGGACAGTGCTACAACCAGGCAGAGCAACGCTAGTTGATAGATTAAACTTTTGCCGTATCTGGTCGGAAAAACTCCGAACACATCTTCCTTTTTTAAGAATGACTTCAGTGCCGTTCTTTGTCCTTTTCTCAAAGAAAAACTGAACTCCAAGTCTTCCAGAAGACCGCTGTTCCCAGCAGCAACCATAAGCCCCGCCCACCGACTCTAGTTTTGTTTTTTTCCAGCTTGCAAGTCAACGGAGAGTTGCTAGGCCCCCTTGGCTGCAAATTACTTTTGGTGCCACTAGGGTGCGTCTAGATTTCTAGGCTAGTGGCCTCCAGCACTACTGTCAGAAATCTAGGATTTTTTTTATCAGGATATATCCTTTAACGCCCACTTAAAACAAACCTCAAGAACAGCCTTTTCTCACCTTCGTAACATTGCAGATATTAGGCACATCCTGTCTCAAAACGATGCTGAAAAACTAGTCCATGTATTCGTTACTTCCAGACTGGACTATTGTAACTCCTTACTATCAGGTTGCTCAAATAAAACTCTTAAGACTCTCCAACTGATCCAGAATGCTGCAGCACGTGTTCTGACAAGAACTAAGAAATGTCTCCTGTATTAGCTTCTCTGCATTGGCTTCCTGTAAAATCCAGGATTAGATTTCAAAATCCTTCTCCTGACCTACAAAGCTCTAAATGGTCAAGCACCATCATATCTTGAAGAGCTCATAGTACCTTATTGTCCCATTAGAGCAGGGATCTTCAACAGGGGGTCCGGGACCCCTAGGGGGTCCGCAGAGTGATTGCAGGGGTGCCTCCAAATTATTGTTAATTTTTGAACATTTAAAAAAAAAATGTAAAGTCTTAACATGATTCCAACATATTATTAGCTAATATAAATCCACACTGATGATAGGCTTACTGGCCTATATAGGTAAGGTAGACACTAGGGATGAGCGAGTATAGCATTATCCGTATCTGTATCTGTATCTGTTTACCATATGAATTATCTGTATCTGTATCTGTACTCGGACTGGGCCTAAACCGGAAGTGGGCAGGATTTAACCGGTAGCCTGTTATTTTAAGCATGCAATTGATATGGGTAGATCAGAAATTGTTATATTTATTGCAGAATAGAAAACTATTTACATGACAGCATCAGCACTGAGCTTCAGATCAATGGTTTTGATGACGATAACAAATGAACTATATACAGAACAAGTTTTGCAACAATGAATACAACACATTCGGTTGCAATTATGAAGTAAAATGTAATGAACAAGAGTTTTCTTACTCAACATAACTTTCTTTTTTTAACTTTAAATTTTTTTATGATCAGTGTGATTTTTTGTTTTGTTTTGGTTCTTTTTTATTTTTGTTATTACCACACCAGGTATGTGTGAGTGTGTGAGTGAGTAACAGAGAGACAGAAAGAGAGAGGGGCGGGGGGACTGTGTGTTTTATACCACTACTTCATTTATATTTTTAAAGAAATACAGCAAGAAAGTGTCAGACACATAGACAGTATATAGGTCAGACACTCAGTGCGTGAAGTAAAAAAAAAAAACATCTGCGACAGGCAGAGACGTAACGCGAGTCGCATTCTGAGCACCACGGCTGAACAAACCCCACGTTTACCAGAACTCTACTGGTTAATAAGTAACTACAAACCGAAGTAAAAGACAAACCTGAAGCTGAAGAAACCCTAACGTTAACGGAAAAGACCCGCGAACCTGAGTGACTGCGGGAGAGACAGAGAGAGCTGTTCTCTTCTCAGTGTTCTGTGAGTGGGCAGAGCGGAGCGGGAGGGGAGGGGCGCTGTGTGACTAGCCAATCACAGGACGCAGACACAGTCAGCTACCCAATGAGGATTTTTATTCAATCCGAGCACAGATATTGACTCGTATTACTCGTATAATACTCGTACTCGGCAAAAGTGCTTTATCCGTACCGGATACTCGTTTCAGCCGAGTATCCGGCTCAACTCTATTGAGCTGGAGGCCCGTAAAGTGGGGGATTTGGGGAGCCTGCTGCTGAGAGGGAGGTTGCTTCTGAGGTTCCCCTAGTGGGGTCTGAATATGTATTTTTAGCTCTTTAAGTTTTTGCATTAACTCATCCTGTTGCTCAGGAGTATCCGGCTCAACTCTAGTAAATAGTTTTCTATACTGCAATAAATATAACAATTTCTGATCTACCCATATCAATTGCATGCTTAAAATAACATAGGCTACCGGTTAAAGCGCTGCCCATTTCAAGACAACCCGATCCACTTCTGGGTTAGGCCCCGCCCAGTCCGCGTACAGATACAGATAATTCAAATGGTAAACAGATACAGATACAGATACGGACAATGCTGTACTCGCTCATCCCTAGTGGCCACACCTTTAAAAAAACAAGTTTCCCAGACAAATTCTGTGCTTCCTTCTTCACAACCCTGATGTCACATTACCTGCTTTGTGTGAATGGGTATAAAAGGTGATGTGTGTTAAGTAGAGGACATCATCCAGCAAACAGCAACAGGTGGAATCAGAGAGCATCACAGCTTCAATCACTACAGTCAAGACAAATCTACGGCAGACAAAACTTGTAAGTATTTCAATGATGATAACAAAATGCATTTCCTGCAGAAAATGTTGGTAAAGCTAAACTAGATTAATAGCTGAAATCAATAAGAAGAAGTTAAAGTAGTGAGAAAAGTTAAAAAAGCAAAAAGTGGGAGTATGCATTTTCATTTATCATTTCATTAAAAAGTTAAAAGCTCATGCTAAACTTAATTGCTGGCTTTAAAAGTTAAATAATGACAAAATATGTAGAACATTGTGAGGTTTGAGTATATTTCCTAACTGATAATGAATAGGTAGAGAAGATAGAGTTAGAAGCATTAGCTAAATAAGTGAAGAGCTAAAACACATTGTTAGAAAAGCTGGAAGCTGAACTGTAATACTGTCAAAGATGAAAGTTGAAATTAATTACCTGAAAAGGCTGAAAGAAAAAATACTTTGGATTATTATCAGACATTTACACTGCATGAAACAAAAAAGCAGAGATTAGATGTGAAATATATTGCCAGAAAAGAAGAGGGCTGAACAACTTTGCAATGAAAATGAAAAATGAAATGCATTGTGAGTGTGTGTGTGTGTGTCTGTGTGAATGTGTGTGTGTGTGTGTGTGTGTGTGTGTGTGTGTGTGTGTGTGTGTGTGTGGGTGTGTGTTTGCGTATGTGTGTGTGTGTGTGTGTGTGTGATTGTGTGTGTATGGGGGGATCGGTGTCTGTGTGTGTGTGTGTGTTTCTTTTCTGTATGTGTGTGTATTCAATTCAGTTCAATTTTATTTATGGTATCAAATCATAAGAGTTATCTCAGGACACTTACAGATCTAGACCACACTCCTCTAACTTACAAAGACCAAACAATTCCAGTAATTCCCCCGAGTGCAAGCATTTAGTGCGACAGTGGCGAGGAAAAACCTGTTCTTTTAAAGGTGTGGCCACCCCTGTCAATACTAGTCTTCTTTTGGATTATTGCCTAAAGAGGCCGGTTGAGGGACATTTATTTTGAGACATGATGATGGATTTGTAGGAAAGGTTGTTGTAAACATTCATTTGTTTTCCTCATAAAATTACACCAAGCATATTTGTCATTGTGCAGCTTATGTGTTTATTGGTTTTTATTTGTTTATACGTATGAGAGACTGGAAGAACCACACCTTCAGGAGAGAATATATTATTATAGAGATGAGAGAATTTTATTATTGATGCTCTTACACACTTACAAAGTGAGAAGAAACCTGGAAAAGACCCAGGCTCTTTGTAGGCAGTGTCTGACAGTGCTGCAGTGATGGACAATGGCAATAACAGTCACAATAGAGATACTGGGAAAATGACCAGAAATAATAGTTGTAGTAGTTCCTGATATAGCTAGCCACTGCAGGGCTTTACAGGACATAGCAGGGCACAGCAACTGACGGTGCTGGTTGGGGGTGTGATGATCAATGGCAATAATAGTCACAATAAATATACTGGAAAAATGACCAGAAATAATAGCTGGGCACTGCATGAGTGTTACATGACGTAGCAGGGCACAGCAGAGCATAGCATGGCGTAGCAGGACGTAGTAGGGCATTGTAGAGCATAGTGGGGTGTAACAGGGCATAGCAGGGTGCGGAGCAGGACCACCAGGACAGCTGCAACCATGATTTAGGTGCCAACCTAGTTCAAGGAGACATGCTGGCAAAAGAAACACATAGGAACTCTAGAGAATAAGCTCCCTAGAGCTGAGTTAGTAACAAGCATTTCTGGGACATGCACTGTAAGACCAAACAGTAAAAGCTTTTTAAAGAAAATTAGTTCTAATTTGTAATCTCAAGTTTACAGTGCTCAACCACTTTAATTATTTTTCGTAATTGTACTCAAATAGTTTAACAGTAATAGCTGAGACGTCACGTACGTGCTTACGTGCTTCGATGTGCCACTTCATCGAGCCCCGCACCTATCCTGTGGAAAAGTCTGCCATTGTTGCATCCCGTGTCAGTGGAGAAATTTAGAAGAGTAGTTTGCAGCTTGTGGAGAACTTCGGTAATTTAATGTGTAAGTGAAAGAAAATACTGTGGAAAATAAACCGTGGGACGGTGGGAAGATTTTTCAGGAAACACCGCTGTGGCATGCAGCAATTTTCTAAACCTGCCGAGCTAACTTTTGCCATTGTGCTGACCGCACTGACTACCATTATATTGATGTTCTCTTTGGGCGCACTAATTTGGTAAGTTATTTGGTAAGATTTAACACAATATTATTTCGAGATTTTATTATTTTCTTCATCAAACACATTTTAGTGTCAGTGGTTATTGTATGCATTAAAGCTAATATGATTTGAGTTTACTGTAAGCTTTCTTGATCGTTATTATCCAAATTTAAATTTAATGTTTTTAAAAGTGGGAACCAGTGTATTTAGATTTATTTAGTGAAACGTTTTTTTGTGTAGAAGTTTTCTGGATATTTTTATAACTGTTAATGTTCCAACAATTGTCATTTTTTTAACAATAGTTAACAATTTTTTTTCCATCGACGATTATAAGACGTAGCTAACGTCAACTAACGTTAATGGTTTTGAGGTTTTAAACACATTTATTTCACGCGATACATTGACATGTGTTCTTTGTAGGGCCAGTTAAATATAAAATGTAGGCTTGGTGAGGTCCAGTATCCTCTGTCGGTGCGTGGTGACTTCCAGGTTAAACATTTAAAAATAACGTGAAGTTAAAATAAGGTAACTTTCTGAGATTAACGTTATCTCCCTTCTCAACCTGGGATTGCCGTTTGTTCATATCTTTGTTTAGCTTATTGATTTACGGTTTGACGACTTTTTGGTTTGTCTTTATGGACTAGCTAGCTAGTAACATTAAGGACATTAGTCTGCTACAAAGTAAAATAAACATTCCAAATAGTCATAATGTTACCTAACTAATAGGAATGAGCAAGTACAGCATTATCTATATCTGTTTACCATATGAATTATCTGTATCTGTATCTGTACTCGGACTGGGCGGGGCCTAACCCGGAAGTGGGCGGGATTTAACCCGGACGTGGGTCAGGTTGTCTTGAAATGGGCAGGGCTTTAACCGGTAGCCTAGGTTATTTTAAGAATGCAATTGATATGGGTAGATCAGAAATTGTTATATTTATTACAGAATAGAAAACTATTTACATGACAGCATCAGCACTGAGCTTCAGTACAATGGTTTTGATGACGATAACAAATGAACTAGGCCTATATACAGAACAAGTTTTGCAACAATGAATACAACACATGCGGTTGCAATTATGAAGTAAAATGTAATGAACAAGAGTTTTCTTACTCAACATAACTTTCTTTTTTTAACTTAAAATTTTTTTATGATCAGTGTGATTTTTTTTTGTTTTGGTTCTTTTTTAATTTTTTTTATTACCACACCAGGTATGTGTGAGTGTGTAAGTGAGTAACAGAGAGACAGCGAGAGAGAGGGGTGGGGGTACTGTGTGTTTTATACCACTATTTCCTTTATTTTTTTAAAGAAATAGAGCAAGAAAGTGTCAGACACATAGACAGTATATAGGTCAGACACTCAGTGCGTGAAGTAAAAAAAACTGGTTAGAGCCAGCTGACGGTTTAAAAAAAAAAAAATCTGCGACAGGCAGAGGCGTAACGCGAGTCGCATTCTAAGCACCACGGCTGAACAAACCCCACGTTTACCAGAACTCTACTGGTTTATAAGTAACTACAAACCGAAGCTTGTAGAATGAAGCTAATCAAGCTGAGCTTCATCTGATAGATAGACAGGTAGATATATAAACAGACAGACAGTCAGACAGACAGACAGAGGGGGTGTAAGATGCAAATGTGAACCACCTGGTATAACTGCCTCCTCTGTTCTTTTTCGAGATTATTTTCATATTGTGGAAACGTCCGCAGTACGTACAAGGAACGGTGCATACAGGTAGGTTTTGCATTTAAAGTTGCCTTTTTTTAATTTATTTTTTAATTTGTCAGGACATACTGTATATCGTGCGTATGAAGTCAATTGTAATATCAAAAAATTGAATTAAACGTCAAACTCGTAATTTGATATCATTATACAGTCTGTATAACTGCCTCCTCTGTTCTTTTCGAGATTATTTTCATATTGTGGAAACGTCCGCAGTACGTACAAGGAACGGTGCAGACAGGTAGGTTTTGCATTTAAATTGCCTTTTTTTAATTAGGGCTCGAGCGCCGACAGCGGCGAAGGCCCTATTGAAACTGAAGGAATTAGTTTTCTTTCTATTATTAGGGCCCGAGCGCCGACAGCGGCGAAGGCCCTATTGAAACTGAAGGAATTATTAGGGCCCGAGCGCCGACAGCGGCGAAGGCCCTATTGAAACTGAAGGAATTATTATTCTTTCTTTCTTTCTTTCTTTCTTTCTATTCTTTTTCCCGTCAAATGAATTGGCTTTTTGAGGGCCTTAACATATTCAAAAACTCACCATATTTGGCGGTCGCATCAAGTCTGGTGAAAATTTACGTATTCTAAGAGTCCGATTTGCATGAAACTCAGAATGTGTGGTCTACGTGTGATACTGAGCCGCCCCCTATAATATGGCCACGCCCACTTACTCAGGCCACGCCCCCTTTCATAACATTTGAACCGTTTAAGGTAGAGTCTTGTGTGAGGTGTCATTGAACTCAGCAGAGAGTTCCTTCTTTATTGGTGATGGTTTGGCCCGCCCCCTATGCATAAGCCACGCCCCCTTTCATAACATTTGAACCGTTTAAGGTATACTTTTGTGTGAGGTATCATTGAACTCAGCAGAGAATTCCTTCTTCATGGGTGATGGTTTATGTTTAAGCCACGCCCCTTTTCATACATGCTGACCCATTTAAGGTAAAGTCTTGTGTGAGGTATCATTCATCTCAGCAGATGCTTCGTTTTTATTTGGTGATGTTTGGACCCGCCCCCCAAGCTTTAGCCACGCCCCCCTTTCACAGCTAATGAACCGTATGACGTAGAGTCTTGAGTGAGGTATGGTTGAACTCGGCGGGGAGTTCCCTTTTCATTGGTGACGGTTTGCGGCGTCTGAGTGCTGCGCAAATGCACGGTCGCAAGGGAGCGGCGTCCGCTGGTAACCCCGACGCGCACAGAGGCGCGAGGGCCCATCCATCGTTGCTCGCAGCTTTAGTAGGGGCCCGAGCGCCGACAGCGGCGAATGCCCTATTGAAACTGAAGGAATTATTCTTTCTTTCTATTATTAGGGGCCCGAGCGCCGACAGCGGCGAAGGCCCTATTGAAACTGAAGGAATTATTCTTTCTTTTTCCCGGCAAATGAATTGGCTTTTTGAGGGGCTAAACATATTCAAAAAACTCACCAAATTTGGCGGTCGCATCAAGTCTGGTGAAAATTTACGTATTTTAAGGGTTTCGCGAATAGGTGCACAAAAAATCGCTCAATAGCGCCCCCTAGAAAGATAAAAAAAATGTAGCCCCTGCAGTGTGTTTAACGTAGAATCAAGAAACTTAGTACACATCTGTAACATGTCAAGATGTACAAAAAACTTTATTAGAGCCATACCCTAAACCCAACAGGAAGTCCGCCATTTTGATTTCAAAGTTCGAAATTAGTGTGATTTTGGCCATTTCCACATGTCGTACTTTAACGAACTCCTCCTAGAAATTTCATCCGATCAACTTCAAACTCGGTCTGTGCCATCATAAGATGTTGAAAATGAAAAGTTGTTAAAAGAAAAACTTTTCGTCATAGGGCGTGGCCGTGGCGGGGTCGGCCATTTTGTGCGTTTAAGGTATACTTTTGTGTGAGGTATCATTGAACTCAGCAGAGAATTCCTTCTTCATGGGTGATGGTTTATGTTTAAGCCACGCCCCTTTTCATACATGCTGACCCATTTAAGGTAAAGTCTTGTGTGAGGTATCATTCATCTCAGCAGATGCTTCGTTTTTATTTGGTGATGTTTGGACCCGCCCCCAAGCTTTAGCCACGCCCCCTTTCACAGCTAATGAACCGTATGACGTAGAGTCTTGAGTGAGGTATGGTTGAACTCGGCGGGGAGTTCCCTTTTCATTGGTGACGGTTTGCGGCGTCTGAGTGCTGCGCAAATGCACGGTCGCAAGGAGCGGCGTCCGCTGGTAACCCCGACGCGCACAGAGGCGCGAGGGCCCATCCATCGTTGCTCGCAGATTTAATTAGGGCCCGAGCGCCGACAGCGGCGAATGCCCTATTGAAACTGAAGGAATTATTCTTTCTTTCTATTATTAGGGCCCGAGCGCCGACAGCGGCGAAGGCCCTATTGAAACTGAAGGAATTATTCTTTCTTTTTCCCGGCAAATGAATTGGCTTTTTGAGGGGCTAAACATATTCAAAAACTCACCAAATTTGGCGGTCGCATCAAGTCTGGTGAAAATTTACGTATTTTAAGGGTTTCGCGAATAGGTGCACAAAAAATCGCTCAATAGCGCCCCCTAGAAAGATAAAAAAAATGTAGCCCCTGCAGTGTGTTTAACGTAGAATCAAGAAACTTAGTACACATCTGTAACATGTCAAGATGTACAAAAAACTTTATTAGAGCCATACCCTAAACCCAACAGGAAGTCCGCCATTTTGATTTCAAAGTTCGAAATTAGTGTGATTTTGGCCATTTCCACATGTCGTACTTTAACGAACTCCTCCTAGAAATTTCATCCGATCAACTTCAAACTCGGTCTGTGCCATCATAAGATGTTAAAGATGAAAAGTTGTTAAAAGAAAAACTTTTCATCATAGGGCGTGGCCGTGGCGGGGTCGGCCATTTTGTGCGTTTAAGGTATACTTTTGTGTGAGGTATCATTGAACTCAGCAGAGAATTCCTTCTTCATGGGTGATGGTTTATGTTTAAGCCACGCCCCTTTTCATACATGCTGACCCATTTAAGGTAAAGTCTTGTGTGAGGTATCATTCATCTCAGCAGATGTTTCGTTTTTATTTGGTGATGTTTGGACCCGCCCCCAAGCTTTAGCCACGCCCCCTTTCACAGCTAATGAACCGTATGACGTAGAGTCTTGAGTGAGGTATGGTTGAACTCGGCGGGGAGTTCCCTTTTCATTGAGTGACGGTTTGCGGCGTCTGAGTGCTGCGCAAATGCACGGTCGCAAGGAGCGGCGTCCGCTGGTAACCCCGCACGCGCACAGAGCGCGAGGGCCCATACATCGTTGCTCGCAGCCTTAATTAGGGCCCGAGCGCCGACAGCGGCGAATGCCCTATTGAAACTGAAGGAATTATTCTTTCTTTCTATTATTAGGGCCCGAGCGCCGACAGCGGCGAAGGCCCTATTGAAACTGAAGGAATTATTCTTTCTTTTTCCCGGCAAATGAATTGGCTTTTTGAGGGGCTAAACATATTCAAAAACTCACCAAATTTGGCGGTCGCATCAAGTCTGGTGAAAATTTACGTATTTTAAGGGTTTCGCGAATAGGTGCACAAAAATCGCTCAATAGCGCCCCCTAGAAAGATAAAAAAATGTAGCCCCTGCAGTGTGTTTAACGTAGAATCAAGAAACTTAGTACACATCTGTAACATGTCAAGATGTACAAAAAACTTTATTAGAGCCATACCCTAAACCCAACAGGAAGTCCGCCATTTTGATTTCAAAGTTCGAAATTAGTGTGATTTTGGCCATTTCCACATGTCGTACTTTAACGAACTCCTCCTAGAAATTTCATCCGATCAACTTCAAACTCGGTCTGTGCCATCATAAGATGTTAAAGATGAAAAGTTGTTAAAAGAAAAACTTTTCGTCATAGGGCGTGGCCGTGGCGGGGTCGGCCATTTTGTGCGTTTCGCCGCCGAAACAGGAAGTGGGTGTAACTCGAGTGTACGTTGTCCGATTACCTCAGAACTTTTCAGGATTCATAAGAGTCCGACCCTGAGGACAAATAAAGGCCGATATTTACTTAAAGTCATAGTGCCCCCTAGTGGCAACAGGAAGTAGGCCTAAAAGTCAAGGTGCTATACTTTAACGAACTCTTCCTAGAGATTTCATCCGATGGACTTCAAACTTGGTCTGTACCATCCCAACACCTTAACGATGAAAAGTTATTAAAAGAAAAATTTTTCGTCAGACGGTGTGGCCGTGGCGTGGCGGCCATTTTGAGTGTTTAGCGATGAACAAAGAAATTGTTGTAACTTGAGTGTACGTTGTCATATCTGCCCGAAATTTCTCACGATTGACAAGGGTCTGGGCCTGAGGACACCTACAGGCCAAAATTGACTTTTGGTCATAGCGCCCCTCGCTGGCAACAGGAAATGTGACTTATAGGACAAACATCATCCGATTTGCATGAATTTTGAAATTTTTTAATATGTTAAGGCCCTCAAAAAGCCAATTCATTTGACGGGAAAAAAGAAGAAAGAATAATAGAAAGAAAGAATAATTCCTTCAGTTTCAATAGGGCCTTCGCCGCTGTCGGCGCTCGGGCCCTAATAATTAAAGCTGCGAGCAGCGATGGACGGGCCCTCGCGCCTCTGCGCGCGTCGGGGTTACCGGCGGACGCCGCTCCTTGCAACCGTGCATTCGCGCGGCACTCAGACGCCACAAACTGTCACCAGTGAAAAGGGAACTCCCCGCCGAGTTCAACGATACCTCACACAAGACTCTACTTCATACGTATGACTTTTTCTATTCTTTTTCCCGTCAAATGAATTGGCTTTTTGAGGGCCTTACATATTTCAAAAACTCACCAAATTTGGCGTTCGCATCAAGTCTGGGTGAAAATTTACGTATTTTAAGGGTTTCGGGAATAGGCGCACAAAAATGGCTCGCTAGCGCCCCCTAGAAAGTTAAGAAAATTGAGCCCCTGCAGTGCGTTTAACGTAGACTCACGAAACTTGGTAGACATATGTAACATGTCGAGATGTACAGAAAACTTCATTAGAGCCATACCCTAAACCCAACAGGAAGTCCGCAATTTTGATTTCAAAGTTCGAAATTAGTGCGATTTTGGCCATTTCCACATGTCGTACTTTAACGAACTCCTCCTAGAGATTTCATCCGATCAACTTCAAACTCGGTCTTTGCCATCTTAAGAAGTTACAGATGAAAAGTTGTTAAAAGAAAAACTTTTCGTCATAGGGCGTGGCCGTGGCGGGGCGGACATTTTGTGCGTTTCGCCGCCGAAACAGGAAGTGGGTGTAACTCGAGTGTACGTTGTCCGATTACCTCGAAACTTTTCAGGATTCATAAGAGTCCAACTCTGAGGACAAATAATGGCCGATATTTACTTAAAGTCATAGCGCCCCCTAGTGGCAACAGGAAGTAGGCCTAAAAGTCAAGGTGCTATACTTTAACGAACTTCTCCTAGAGATTTCATCCGATGGACTTCAAACTTGGTCTGTAACATCCCAACACCTTAACGATGAAAAGTTATTAAAAGAAAAACTTTTCGTCAGACGGTGTGGGCGTGGCGTGGCGGCCATTTTGAGTGTTTAGCGATGAACAAAGAAATTGTTCTAACTTGAGTGTACGTTGTCGTATCTGCCCGAATTTTCTCACAATGGAAAAGGGTCCAGGCCTGAGGACACCTACAGGCCAAAATTGACTTTTGGTCATAGCGCCCCCCGCTGGCAACAGCAAATCTGCCTTATATGACAAACATCATCCAATTTGCATGAAACTCAGAATGTGTGGTCTACATGTGATACTGAGCCGCCCCCTATAATACGACCACGCCCACTTACTCAGGCCACGCCCCCTTTCATAACATTTGAACCGTTTAAGGTACAGTCTTGTGTGAGGTATCATTGAACTCAGCAGAGACTTCCTTCTTCATTGGTGATGGTTTGGCCCGCCCCCTATGTTTAAGCTGCGCCCCCTTTCATACATGCTGACCCATTTAAGGTAGTGTCTTGTTTGAGGTATCGTTCATCTCAGCAGAGGCTTTGTTTTTAATTGGTGATTGTTGGACCCGCCCCCTATGCTTTAGCCACGCCCCCTTTCACAGCTAATTAACCATATGACTTAGAGTCTTGTGTGAGGTATCGTTAAACTTGGCAGGGAGTTCCCTTTTCGTTTGTGACGGTTTGCGGCGTCCGAGTGCCGCGCGAATGCACGGTCGCAAGGAGCGGCGTCCGCCGGTAACCCCGACGCGCGCAGAGGCGCGAGGGCCCATCCATCGCTGCTCGCAGCTTTAATTTATTTTTTAATTTGTCAGGACATACTGTATATCGTGCGTATGAAGTCAATTGTAATAGCAAAAAATTAAATAAAACGTCAAAGTCGTAATTTCATATTACGCGTGATTACGTTGTTGCTCTTTAGCTTCTCGACGGGTGGTTAGAAAAAATGACTTTTTATTTAAAAGTTGTGATGTCAAAGATGGATGCAGACATTTATAAAACATGTTACAAAATGTATTCAAAAAGGGGTAACGCACAAAAGTTTTCTACCCTTACAAGTTTTTGTCACTTTTTTCCAAGTTTTTGTCACTTTTTCAATGTTGTTGTCACTTTTTCCAAGTTTTTGTCACTTTTTTTCCAAGTTTTTGTCACTTTTTTCCAATTTTTGTCAGTTTTTTCAAGTTTGGTCACTTTTTTCAATGTTTTTGTCATTTTTTTCCAAGTTTTTGTCACCTTTTTCAATGTTGTTTTTTTTGCAATCTTTTGTCCTCGGGTCAAATGGGTCAAATTTGACCCGAGGACAAAAGATGGGTTAAACAGTTTCTGTTTTTAAAGGGAAATTTCACCGCTGGAAAGCTGAATATATCTTTAAATGGGGTCACTTATGTAGTAGAAATGTGAAAAGAAAATTGAAATTGGTGCCTTCTAGGCCAAGATAAGACAGAAAATGTGTTTTTGGCTCATATCCCAGATAGCAAACAGTCATTGAAACTATGTTGAAACAACATTCCATTGTCAACATTAAGTCATTGAATCAACATCGAACTCTGATGTTGATTCAACATCATTTTGCACCCTGTTTTAATATTGAAACAACGTTGAAATCCTGTCCATAGATCAACGGAATTTCAATGGTATTTCAATTATCAGGAATATTGAAACAATGTTGAAAATTTCAACTAAACTATGGATCAACGTGATTTCAATGGAATTTCAATCGTTATTAAGCCATTGAAAATTATTACTAGGCATACGAAAATGTAATTCCCTAAATTAAATGAATATCCTGCTTTATCTACAGCCAAGATGTTAAAAAGTGATGGAACTTTTGAAAGCTTGCAAGCTTTCAAATGTTCCATCACCATGTGTGCCTATAGCCTAGCCTAAAACACTGACCACACCACACTATTTAAGGTAAAAACAAATTTATTTTATTTTATTCGGTATTGTCCTCTTATAGGCTATTTAGACTTCGAGGTCCTCTGACGTGGTTTGACGTCCAATCCCTCCTGCCCGGTCTGGCGCATAACGCAGCCACTTTTGCACAGCCTGGGCAAAAGTGAACTGGGTGACGGCAGCTGTCCCCATCTGCTGTGTAAGAGCATCTAAAACAGAAAATACAAGCACAATGCAAAAGAAAATAGCCTTAAGTTAAACAGAATACCCACATATACACTCTTGGAAACCAATTCAGTAGCCTAGGAGTTTGATCGGATAAGGCAGTTTGTGCAGTGTTGTGTGCTAGTCTATCATGTTTTCCCTACATTCAAAGCACTTTTCAAAATTGCCCAAGAATATGTGCATGGGTTTATTTGAATTAAAGGGAGGCAAAAAGGATCAGCTTGCAGTGACACCTTTCGTAAGGAAAATGTCCATGTTTTCTTCTTTTTTTGGCCTGGGGGTGGGGGGATAATGTCACGGTGACGCGTAATGAAGCCTGGACTACTGACACTCAACACACACGCGGGCTACGTGCTGCCCCCGAGTCACTTTGCCACCCAGTCAGTAGGCTACTTTGTTTCGGACGGACTATCAAGATAGCAACACAGAACGCCGTTGCCATTATACCGACAGCTGACGTGACAGTTGATCCCGGTCAACAGCTGACATTACTTCACGGTTGACACACATCTGGCTACCAACCAAAAAACACCGAGGTAAGTTACTGGTAATATACCGTTAATGTTGCTAACACCTAAATTCGAGATGTATTCTCATAGACAGTATGTGTATTCTGTGTAGCTAGCCTGGTCCTAACACGTGGTCCTGACCAGGCTAACAGCCAGGATTTATTAATCCTGGAGCCTTTTCTGTTCACTCAGCAGCATGCACCTTAAATTATTTTTTGTTGTATGTTGATTTTTTTTTTTTTTATTCTTTAAGGTTTACAATTTTAAGAACATATCCTAATTGTACAATCATCCCAAATTACAGTCTTAGTTCACTGGACCAGTAACTACATAGTGTAGACTACTGTACATTCATGTAACAGGGAAAGGACACATCAATGGTTTTTGACCTTTGCTGGGGGGAAATAACTGATGAATATCACTTTGTCACATTCATGTTTACAGTGTGCATGCAATTTATCACTTAATAATCTTTATAGTTTCTAGATTTTATAGTCCAATTTCTTCAGTGTCTTTCTTTTCTATGTCCATATGCGAGGGAGCAAGGGATATAATATGTAAAGAAGGAAACTCTGCCTCTATAAAAAAAATCAACTGAGAAAAAGCATGGCAGATAATGCGAACCGACTGAATGATGACAAATATACATTTATGAACTACTGCTCTTAACTAAAACCATTCAATGAGTCACTTGTCATTTGCAAAAACGTACAGTTGTACACTTTGCATTAAATGCTAGCAGTGGAAGCCTTGAATGCGCATCTATCCGAATTACTTCAGCCTGGCTCGGCCTTTGTGAATTGCACCAAGGCAGGCTGCACCTATTAGTCAAGCCTCACTTTATCAGTTATCCTGGATTTATAAATTTTGCTTTCGTGAAACAGCTCCCAGGTAGTGCTCCAATTCCTGTTTTCTGACAGGAATTTGAGCACGTTGCCTACATGACCATTATAGTGACAGCTGTTAACATAACGCTGAACAGCGCTGGGTGGTATGTTATTGTGAGAACTCATAACCTTATATACATAACTTTATACAGATATATTTTAGAAAAGATATGTATTTTGAGACAATCACAGCCATTCAGGTCTAAAGTGAATGTAGGCTAGGCTAAAGTAGGTAAGCCTTTTGTGTGCACGTGGTGATGTGAGCTGACCAGGAGAGATGTCTGTCACAGGTGGGCTAGTTGAAACTTTAAGAATTAAATATTCAAATAATTTTAAGAAAAAATGTTGAGTAAATTTGCGTAGCAATGTAGCAAAATGTTTTCTTCTAATGTTGTGAACGTTAACAATAATAGACCACTGTTATAAGTCACTGAATGCTGAGGTTTCTGTTGGATTATCATGTTAACTTCGTGCTAAGATTCCTGGTAGTGTGTGGGGTGAGGTGCATTAAGGCCCTCTGGCTTGCAGCCTATAATTGATCATATAATGGTGATTGAAAATGTAGCAGGACTTACCAAACATAGATCGGCAGAGTGCCAGCTCTTTAAAGGGCCGTTTTTGTTTGGATGACTCCCTGTGCTTCTTTCCGGCCCAGTTCAGTCCTGAAGCCAGTCCATTAGATAGCATGTGTGCCATCATACGGCGGACCCTCACCTCTAGGGTAGTCCCTCCAATAATGGTGAGACGGGCAGTCTGGCAAAGAATAACAAATTTGCAGGGTTAACTGGAATCACATTTGATCATGCCAACATATTCAATAAGTGATGTCATTACAGTTAACAGCACATAATATCCCTAGTGTAGCTTAATATAGGCTCTGTCCGGATGATGGCGGTGCAAAGCTACAGTGACCTTATGTGACTCCAGAGTAAAAACAGTTCTAGGATTTCTTAATTCGGCTTTTGTGAAATACCCTGCACAGATACGAGATCAAACATCATTTTCGGCCAATTTGGTATGTGCAGAATACATCCATCCATCCATCCATCTTCGTCCGCTTATCCGGTGTCGGGTCGCGGGGGGAGCAGCTCCAGCAGGGGGCCCCAAACTTCCCTTTCCCGAGCAACATTAACCAGCTCCGACTGGGGGATCCCGAGGCGTTCCCAGGCCAGGTTGGAGATATAATCCCTCCACCTAGTCCTGGGTCTTCCCCGAGGCCTCCGCCCAGCTGGACGTGCCTGGAACACCTCCCTAGGGAGGCGCCCAGGGGGCATCCTTACCAGATGCCCGAACCACCTCAACTGGCTCCTTTCGACGCAAAGGAGCAGCGGCTCTACTCCGAGCTCCTCACGGATGACTGAGCTTCTCACCCTATCTCTAAGGGAGACGCCAGCCACCCTCCTGAGGAAACCCATTTCGGCCGCTTGTACCCTGGATCTCGTTCTTTCGGTCATGACCCAGCCTTCATGACCATAGGTGAGGGTAGGAACAAAAACTGACCGGTAGATCGAGAGCTTTGCCTTCTGGCTCAGCTGTCTTTTCGTCACAACGGTGCGATAGATGGAATGTAATACCGCACCCGCTGCGCCGATTCTCCGACCAATCTCCCGCTCCATTGTCCCCTCACTCGCGAACAAAACCCCAAGGTACTTGAACTCCTTCACTTGGGGTAAGGACTCATTCCCTACCTGGAGAAGGCATTCCATCGGTTTCCTGCTGAGAACCATGGCCTCCGATTTAGAGGTGCTGATCCTCATCCCAACCGCTTCACACTCGGCTGCGAACCGATCCAGTGAGTGCTGAAGGTCACAGGCCGATGATGCCATCAGGACCACATCATCTGCAAAGAGCAGCGGTGAGATCCCCAGCCCACCGAACGGCAACCCCTCCCCCATCCCGACTACGCCTCGATATCCTGTCCATAAATATTACAAACAGGATTGGTGACAAAGCGCAGCCCTGGCGGAGTCCAACCCTCACCCGAAATAAGTCCGACTTACTGCCGAGAACCCGGACACAACTCTCACTTTGGTCGTACAGAGATTGGATGGCCCTGAGTAGAGACCCCCTCACCCCCATACTCCCGCAGCACCTCCCACAGTATCTCCCCGGGGGACCCGGTCATACGCCTTCTCCAAATCCACAAACACATGTAGACCGGTTGAGCATACTCCCAGGCCCTCCAGGATCCTTGCGAGAGTAAAGAGCTGGTCCGTTGTTCCACGACCAGGACGGAATCCGCATTGTTCCTCTTTCAATCTGAGGTTCGACTATCGGCCGAACCCTCCTTTCCAGCACCTTGGAGTAGACTTTACCATGGAGGCTGAGAAATGTGATACCCCTGTAATTGGCACACACCCTCTGGTCCCCCCTTTTTAAAAAAGGGGGAACCACCACCCCAGTCTGCCACTCCTTTGGCACTGTTCCAGACCTCCACGCGATGTTGAAGAGACGTGTCAACCAGGACAGCCCCTCCACACCCAGAGCCTTGAGCATTTCCGGACGGATCTCATCAATCCCAGGGGCTTTGCCACTGTGTAGTTGTTTGACTACATCAGTGACCTCCGCCTGGGAAATCGACGACAATCCCCCGTCATCCTCCAGCTCTGCCTCTAACATAAAGGGCGTATTAGTCGGATTCAGGAGTTCCTCAAAGTGCTCCTTCCACCGCCCTATTACCTCCTCAGTTGAGGTCAACAGTGTCCCATCCTTACTGTACACAGCTTGGATGGTTCCCCGCTTCCCCCTCCTGAGGTGGCGAACAGTTTTCCAGAAGCACTTTGGTGCCGATCGAAAGTCCTTCTCCGTGTCTTCTCCGAACTTCTCCCACACCCGCTGCTTTGCCTCTTTCACGGCAGAATTATTTTTTTTATTTCTGCCTCAATATAGCTGGGATTGATAAAGGCGTATTGAAACAACAGCAGTTTTTAAGAGATATTGAAGTGTAAAAGGCTGACTGAGACTAAGGTTCAATACAAATTACTTTACGTCTACTGTCATAACTGTCAGCCATTTTAAGGAAGTTGTGCATATCAATGACGTTTTTTAACAGAAGAATGATGTAACTTTTAAACAACTACCATTGTTTAGCGGTTAGTTCCATTTTGTAGTGTCTCTTCTGCATGGTCCAGAGCCTCCATGGTGTGGAGGGGCAGCTCCAAGGGCTCCGCCAGCGGCAGTCCCACAGAGTTAGACTGTCCACACCTGCAGGACTGGCGGAATTGCCTGAACTCCTCCCGCAGGTCCTTCACCTCCTTTGTTAACTCTGTCACTAGCTTCTGCATAGCCACATCTATTGACAAAGAAAATATTAACATTTGAATGCAAAAGCTGACACCCTTTTACTTAAAGATTTCAGAAGATGTTGAACAAATAAATGTATCATCAAAACTACTTAAAGCAGTCAGTGTAATGTTTAATACTTTTTAATGTTCTTTTATCATTGACCTACACTAATGTTGAAAGGTTTTGGGATGACCACAAATTTTTCCAGTGGGCTTCATTTAGCCTCACGCAATAGTCAACTGGAAGGCTTCAAGATTATTATGAGTCATGTAAAATCGACCAACAGGTGCTCAGCATGTATGAGACGACTCTTAGGACTGTTGTAAAACCATTCCCAGTGTCTAAGTGTATTCCAGGTAACTATTTCATGAGTCTGGTTATAATGAAGCCAAATGGTAAAATGTGTGATTACAAACTTTTGAACAGTTGTGTATATTTAAGCAATGTCTCCATCCATTGGTTTAAGCTAACAGTTGATAGGTGGTAAATCGTTCAATGATCAAAGCATTGATGAAAGATAAAGCAGGGCCCCTAGCACATATGAATAAAATCCCATGATAGCCTTAGAAAATAACATTCCTATACTTGCCTTTTAATGCCAGCCTGGCAGTGTCTGTAGAATCTGTAACAAGTATGAAGAGAGAAAGTAAACCATTTGACAGGACAAACTACATTTTGGTTTGAATTTTGAATGTTTGATTTGATATGAATTACTTATTTTTAAAAACATACCCTTAGGAGATGGCCTCTGGAGTAGATGCACTGGAGTGAGTGGAGAGAAGGCCAATTCATCTCCAGGGAACGATGCTGGGACATTGGGGCAAGACACCTTGGAGGAATTGGGGCGTTGGAGGGTCTGATAGATCCGTGGAGGTGATGGTTGGCTGTCCTGACTGGCTTGTTGGGTTGCTGGTTTGTTTAAAGAAAAAAGGTAATTAGATTCTCTATTCTCTGGAAAAGCTTACTTGGTTCTGTACACACACACACACCACAATGTGGTATACCTGGAAATAACACTTTGGGGGCTTGGGCGAATCTGCGATCATTCTGGGGCTCCTCATCTGAATGATAAATTGGATTGGGCCTAAAAGTAAACAAGGGAGCAATTAAATTGTCAACTTGCATATGTCATCAAATTGTTAAATTGCACATGTGAACAGCAAATGGTTAAAACCGCTTATATGTTTGCTTTTGACAAAAGCATCTGCCAAATGGACATTCGTTATTACCTTCTTTTTCTTTTTAGGCCATGGTGGCTCTCCTCCTCAGACTGGATGTCGGTGGTGTCGCAATCTTTATTTATATATCGTTCCAGACTCCTCACTGCCTCATCATGACTATCTACAAATATAGAATAACAGAAGTACAGTCAGAGTCAGGAGAAATATTTCAGACAGGGCAAAAAAAATGATTGATTGTTAATTATGATTCTTATTGTCAAAAGCAAATTTGAGAACACCCACCACGAGTTATGAGGAGACGGATTGGTTGGTATGTGTGCCATCCATGTCCAGGCTGTTCTCGCTTCAGGATGGCTGCATTCAGCCTAATAGAGTCCTTAGGAGGGTATGGGGGCCAGAAGACTTTATCCCCTTCGACCCATGTGTTTGGCACAATTTCATTTGCACCACTGCTAAACTGTACAACGCACCATTGGGTCATTTTTTTTTTTTTTTTAAAGGCAGGGGATTTGAAAGACTGGATAGAAAACAAAGCACACCAAAATTAACTTATGAAGTGATAAACAGATGAACTGAGTGCATAAACTGATTATAGGAACTGATTTGGACATTTTAATTGGTATGAATGATGGGAATGGCGATGAACTGGGTTTTGTCAGGGTAAAGTATGTACTTTTTGCCAATGTGCTGAAGCCTCGTCACACTGACATTCTTGCTCAACCCCCAAACTGTATATACCCCAATGTTTGCAGATGGAAAGGGATACTGGCCATAGGACTCTTTCTTGGTAAATGTTCGAAAAATTATGTAAGTCTCCTGAACTACCCTGACAATGTTTTCCACAACGGCAATGTCATCTACAATTTGAAAACAGTTATCCCCAGACCTAGATGATAACCTGTACTTTTCCGTAACAAGCTTACGGTACTGGTCTCCATAACTTAATGACGAAATCAACGGACCATCATAATGAGGATGCATGAATTTTTGTCCTGTCTTCACAGTGTCTGAGGTCTGCGCAGGTGATTCTGAAAGCCTTTTTACTACTTGCTGTAAAGGCAAGTGAGGCTTGCGCAATAGGCGCTTCAGTTGCGCTAAATAATTCTCATATGGAAATGCAGATATGTTGTCCAAGGGACCAAACAGACGGTATTCTGATGCCAAGTGTGTCAGCTGATGGACATTGTAGGTAATTTCACCTTTCCCATATAGCTGCCCAAAGTGAGTTACGAATGAAGTCAACAACCCCTGAGCGCAATCAATCATTTCCTCTGGTGTCCCAGGAGACAACAGCAGATGCATGGCCACAGAAAGTAACATAAAGTTTTCATAAATTTCAAGGGCAATGGTATTTTTCAGGACAACTGGGCCAGCATAAAGCATGAAATATCGAAGCTCTGTAGCCTTCCACCGATCTATTTCAGAAAGGTGCCTGGGTTTCCGGTTGAACTCAGATGGAGTGTAAGGTCCTAGTTCCTTCAATTTAATGGAAATCTCTTCTATTGATTTACTGGACAACCTAGTTGCCAGTGATTTGCCCCTCATCCAAATATACAACAACTTCCTGGTTACCCCAAGACAGCACAAATGCATGTAGTCTAATGGGAACATTGTCACCATTTTGACCAGACTAGCTAGCGGGGACAGAGTTTGTTTTAAGTGGTGTTCATCATCAGTCATAGAGTTGAAGTCTGTGTCTGTCCTCAATCTAACATTGCTTTCCGGATATGTCATTTTGTTGTGCCATTCACCCACTTGAAAACACTTGTCGCAGCCTGAATAACCGTTGTGGCTTTTTACATTTTTAATAAAAGCTCGTGCTGGGGCATCGCATATAAACGAGCACACTTCTGCCATTATCTGCCGCCCATTGTGAGCAATGCCATTTTTTAGAATGCCACTAAGGTCCTCAATAAATGGGCCCAAGAACTCAAAGACACTCTTTGGTTTGGTAAAGCCACAGAAGAGGCCGACAAGGAATGGTGATCTGCTGTAATCTGCATTAATGGTAGCCAGAATGGGCCAGAACTGAGTTCTGCTGCTTTGGAATATGGGTAAACCATCTATACTGAACTGCAGCTTAATTGTGGTCAAATTAGCAGGCAGCTTCAAAGATTTGAGTTTTGACATTAACCCTGCGGTTAGGCCAAAGTGATAATATTCCCCTCCCTCCATTTTCGTAGTTTTTATTTCACCTTGCGTCTTGAGAATTGTCCGAGCATCTCTGGGCAATTCTGGGTGAAACACTCGCAAAATGCTCAAGAGTGCAGTCATTGCGGCTAGTGAGACGGAAAAGGAAGAGGCCCAAAATCTTAGACTCGTCACTAATGCTGATGTTGGAGCTTCAGCATCAGAATCATCTGATTCTGAATCAACAGGCCTAGCTGATGGACAGTCATGAACAGTGTTGAATGACAGAGGAGTCTCACTGAATGCTGACTTCTGCTCATGTTCCCCTATACCTGGTTGGTCCACAACTGAGCTAGAGACTGAAACACCTGACTCCAATGCTACACTTGGGCATTCAACATGTTCCAGTTCTGTGACAGAGTTGCCTTGCATGTCGGGATCAGTATAAGTTTTCTCAAACTGCTGCAGGATTTCTGACTCTGTGGCCCTAAGCATTGATTTAATTTTCCGCCTCTTTGACCAGCGGGATGTCATTGTACAAGTTCAAGTGGTGCAAGTGTTTGCAGAAATGAAATAAAACAAAATTGTTTTGCTTACTTGGTGTGCAATAGTGATCTATAACAGAACAGAAAAGACAAAAGTTAGTGTTAACAAAGAGCAATTTAAATACACAGTCACACAGTGTCATTGTACTTTATACATTTTTTTAATTTATTTTATTACAGAGACAGTGCATATTAATAAACATTTCTGTCAATATGCCAGAGTTAGCCAGAAGACTATTTTTCATCTGCAGTTTCTAGACAGATGGTAAAAAAAGTCACCATAAAAGAATGTAAAATTACACATTTACATAACAATATAACATTTAAAATACATTTGGTAAAAAGTACTATTAAGCCAAAAATTTACAATAGGAGCACAACAGACCACAATCAGACAAACATTAGACAAAGACACAAACACATGCACACACACAAGGCAAAAAGCCAGCAGGGGGCAGCGTGAGCAGGTCAAGAAGTGGTATGTTGACAGTTCTGATTATCAATGAGCCATTACTTTAACTGTATCTTGAATGTACTGTGAGTGTTTTGATTTCTGATGGTTATGGGGGTAAGGTCCCACTCTGTAGCAGCTCGAACAGAGAAAGAAGTATGGCCAAATACACTCCTACATATGTACTCAGGTAACCAAAATGTTTACCCTTAGGTCTATATTCCCCCAATATTTGTATCTGCTGTATCATGTATCATTACATGGTTAAGAAGTCCGGACACAGATTTATATATTTTCTTTATTGTTATTATATGTAGATTGTGGTACAAAAATCATATGTAAATGATCCACATGTGATTAAGTAGTAAAATAGATGTCAAAATGGAAAAAGCTCCCTATGCCAACAGCACATGTAGGCCTACGTCTCACAACATAATGGGGTATCTCAGTTAATATTCATGAATTTTCTTGATGTACTGTATGTAGCCTACATATCTAAGAAATAATATTAAAAGTAATTGCGTGAGTTTTGTGGGGGACCATCTTTATTTTTCTGAATTAAAGCATTCTTTTGGAAAATGCACCCCTGAACTTGTGAAAAGGTATTTTTCATTGCATGGCGCTGAACAATTTTTTTGGAACTACTGCCACAGGCTTGAACTAAAGTTATGGTAACACTACGGGAAGGGTACATGAATTATGAATTCATGCATGAATTAATTCATGATTTTTGCAGTACTTCATTCCTTTATATCTTATGAATCATCAGGGATTGACATGAGTTCAATAACCTGTTTTGCGTTATTTGGAATGGTTTTGTATAGGAGTGCAACAGATCACAAGACTCACAGTTGGATCGGATCACGGTTATGAGTCACAAATCGGATACATTTTGTGATCAGCACAAAAAAGGGGGAAATTTAAATGATTTATTAAAAATGAAAACATTTGTAAAAATTAAAAAAAAATTTAAATTACTGTTAAACGACAAAAACAGATGAGAAAATGGTATTTTCCAATAACTGAATGCACCACGAGTTATACCAGTTTTAAGTAAACGCAACCTTAGACGTGAATAAAGGTTGCGTGTTGTTTTTCCCTAGCTACTGTCTATGGTTTTTCCGAGAACAGCATAGTGACCAAGTGCTAGCTAGTTTGTGTCTTTTAGCTCGTAGCTTTAGCGGCAGACTGTTGTACGTCCCGCTGTTGGAATCCTCTACAATACAGTCACACTTTTACACCGTTTAGCTGTCAGCATTTTAACCGTTTAACCGGGACAATTTAATAGTGGTGTAAACTCGGACATGTTAGGGTCCCGACAGGCTTTTGTCGAGACTCGGGACAAGCAACTTCAAATCGGGACTGTCCCGGTTATACCGGGACGTCTGGTCACCCTAAGGATTATTAATATTTTGGATTTGTATTACGATGACATGGTCGAATTGGCATTTCCAGTTACAACTCAGTTCTGCATTGAATAAAGTAAAGGTAAGTCAGGTTTTCTGTGTAATTTTGTCACATCATAGACAGTATATAAGGGTCACATCTGCGGGTAGCACTAGCTAGGTGCTAGTGCTAGCCTTACTGCCTTTCATTTGATAGACTAGCTAGCTAGCTAGCCTAGCAGCTCAAATTCCAGATGACTGACGTTTCTTGGTGTTTTAATTTACTTTTCCACTGTGTTTATTGTTGTAAGGATTCATTTTTGATCCCAGTGAAATTGGATTGGATGGCTGGCACATTGCTATTTGTATCAATATCAGAAATTGTGGCTGTGACGATAGGCAGCTATAACGAAAAGTGGCCAGGCAGGCTGCACTGTTCACCGGCGGTAAGAATAAATAGCGGCGCTGTGTTAATGGATTTCACGACATACATCCATCCCTAATATATCTGCCTACTTAGCAATTGGTATAATGGTACAGACATATATTTCGACCTAGCTATCACAAAAATAGACTGGACTCAGAGGTTTTTGCTAACTTATTGTAACCCGTTGGAAGCAAACAATGCCGATTTTGACATTACCAAAATCTATTTCAATGACTGCAGTAGCTACGTGGGTTACTACGCTACACTAACCATCATATTAATGAGTAACCGTATTTGATTTGGTACAAGTATCATATCGAACATTACATAAGCAAGTTTACCTGATAGTATTTGGGTCCCAAGGGTCCAGAAATGATTGTGTCCGTTGCTCTTCCACCCGATGATCTCCCGGTCAATCAAAAATCGATGGATTTTCAATCATATTTCCCGGTCAACTATGTATCAATGCTTTTTCAATCATATTTCCCGGTCAACTATATATCAATGCATTTTCAATGATATTTCCCGGTCAACTATATATCAATGCATTTTCAATCATATTTCCCGGTCAACTATATATCAATACATTTTCAATCATATTTCCCGGTCAACTATATATCAATGCATTTTCAATCATATTTCCCGGTCAACTATATATCAATGCATTTTCAATCATATTTCCCAGTCAACTATATTTCGATGGCTTTTCAACAACAGGTAGTTTTCCCGGTCAACTCTAAATCAATGACTTTTCAACACATTAGCAATATTGACCGGTAAACCAAATATCAATGCTAAATCAATCATAAAAGATAACTATAGATCAATGTTGTTCCAATGTTGTTGCCATCAACATTAATAACGTCAGGTTTCATCGATATTGTAATGGTGATTCAACATTTATTTAGCATTGAAATTTCAATATCAACCATAATGATGATTCCGATGGAAAATCAATATTTATTCAATGTTGGGTTGCTGTCTGGGATGGATGAAAGACACCAAATCCCAGAATGCACTTGCTTTGCTGCTGTATGAGGCCACTCCCAAGCCACGCCTGTCCTTTACAGACAGACAGTGAGACGATCAACTCAACAAGTTTGTTTTATCGTCATTTCAATCATATACACGAAAAAACGTTTCACCTTGGCTCAACATTTAAAACATGCTTTTTTTGGCCACAGCTGATACATTATCCTCACTTCTTTCAGCGGATTGATTGATAGCTCCAGAGTTAACAGAACTGTGTCCATGGCAACGCTCTGCTATGCATGGCAACGAACCCGGTCTCACGCCAAGTCGTGTAATAGTCACGTTATTTTGATTCATAAATTTGTGTACAGTTCACGCTTTTCGAACCAGCTCTGGGGGACACGACAACGGGGAAATGAGGCGCCACACGCCGGCCAAAACAACGGGACGGGCCACCACTCGCGACCCGCGCAGGGGCACACTACAAGGGGGAATGAAACGCCGCACTCGCGCACTCGCGGGCCGCCACTCGCGGGCCGCCACTCGCGCACTCGCGGGCCGGCACTCGCGCACTCGCGGGCCGGCACTCGCGGTGCCGCCACTCGCGCGCTCGCGCACTCGCGGGCCGCCACTCGCAGGACACAATCCCCGGCCGCAGGGGCACACAACAACGGGGAAATGAAACGCCACAATAACGAGACGGATGGGGTTGAATGAACATAATTGTTGTTTCCAAGACTGTATGGCTGCAGCCATGCGTCCCATATCATGCCGTCCCGTCTACTTTTCAAAATAAAGCTTGCGTCCCAAAATTTCCGTCGGGATGAACAGTTTCTGAGAAGCTAAGCCAGGATTCAAGATGGCTGAAACTCTTTTTTTCCTCGGCAATCTCTGGAAAAAGCCGACGGTCCAACCGCCTTTGGGCTATGCGGAAGTGGCTCCTAATACACAATGAATACAGGCTGTAGTCTTTTGCCTCTGGGCAAAGCCTGACGCAAAAATTGTCATTTTGCGTCATATGAGGCTTTTTTCCAGACCCTCACTACAGACATCTCTCCTCTCAGGGGGACATGAGGGAGGGAAGCATGGTCATTCAAAAATACTACCGGGGTTCTACTGATACAAAGCTTAATGCTAATCGGTGGAGTTTCCCTTTAACAGAACATGATTCAGAGTTGTTTTTCTTGTCTTATCTTCTAAATGTTTTAATTAAATAGAAAATTACAAACAGTTGATACAACTCACTACATAGCTTAAAAAAACTTTACTTTTTCCATTGTGTGTTTGTGTGTGTGTGTGTGTGTGTGTGTGTGTGCGGCTGTGTGTGCGTGCGTGTGGCTGTGTGTGTGTGTGTGTGTGTGTGTGTGTGTGTGTGTGTGTGTAGATGAAGGTGTTGGTATGTCTCCTCCTGGCTGTCCTCCTGACGGAGACGTCTCCCTCACTGTCACCTTCAGGTAAAAACAACAACTGGATGAAATCAGCCACTCCAACATGCTACAGTCTCATTTTTCTTAGTTTTCTTTTACTTATAAAGGCCTAACTGAATAATGTGTCAGTAAAGGAGTTTAAATGAGCACAACCGTAACCATCTACAGCAGTAAAGTGCAACATACACATACATTTTGTATCTACTGTAACAGGACTTGTGGAGTATTTTTATGGAACACACCTTCCATTGTTCGCTTCCAGCCAAAACTTTACGGATCGACCAGACAGTTGCAGGCTTAGCGTTACTGCTGTGTGTTTTTATCTCATTTCCATAAATTATGACATTCTGTTCCCGTTTTTTATGTCCATTCTATGTCTGCTTATGTCACGCAATTTCCTTATTGTACAGTAGGCATATTTTGTGTATAAAAAGGTGCTATACAAACATTATTTATAAAACATATTAGTGCTTTTTACCCATCATAAATAGACCAGCTAGTTGCTGGGCCCCTGTAGAAAGGCATTCTCTATGGGCCCCTCCCCACAGCCACAACTAATGAAGCTCAGCGCAAATTCTTTCAGGAAGACTTCTAATCACTGCAATCACCACTATCTCTCCCTAAATCTTTTCAGCTGTTAAGGTGTTCACTCTTCAGTAAACCAATCAGGATTGGCCACAAATTCATGATGCAATCACAGCATGACATCCTGCTTTAAATGTCTTCTCTCCTTGCTATCAGCTGGCTTTTCAGGCAAATGTGCAACCCTCCTCCTCCCCTTCCACCTCCGGGGGTCATCATCCAAGGCGCCCTGAGTCCCTTTCCGGCAGACAAGCCCTTCGTTTGGGCCTCCTGGTTCCCTGTCCGCCATCACCAGTGTCTAGGCTCCATCGAAGGGGAAATATATCTGGCTTCTCTACCCCTTTAAATATTTTAACAATGGAGTCTAATCCCCAAAGACTTTGTACATTTCATGTACATTTCATATTATGCTATCTACAATAAATATTTGCATATCTGCAACGAAGTCCCTCCTGATTGAATTAATTCTAGAATCTTTTTGGTCCCTCCTCACAGCCCCAGTGAGACACCCCTGGCGTAATAGTACTTTTAATGCAGTCACATAACAACAGTGTCTGTCTGTTTGTCTCTCAGGCCTGGTCCCCAATGTGAGTCTTTATGATGTCGTGTGGAGTTACAGCGACCCGTTGGCGGAAGAGATTCTCCGCTCGTCCTCCTTCGTCGAGGCGCTCCGGTCCGGCCGGCTGACGGAGCGCTGCTACACCCGCTTCATCCAGCAGGAGGCACTCTATCTGCACCGAGTCAGCAGCATACTGGGGGTCAGAGGCAACACTTTATTATCTGTTCATCTGTTTGCATTTTTCTTTATTTAATATAATCAGAGACGGTTTAGAACCGAGACGCCCAGACTCAGACTAGTTTCCTGTATCTGGGTCCCGTGGGCTCGGCCTCGGCCAAGGCCACGTCTCTTCAGGAGACTAGCGGGACGCGATATTACGAATCCCTCTATGGCCACGCCAAGACCCGCCCTTCAATAGCATTTATTGGCCAGGCGTCCATGCTTACGCAAGGTAACATAACCCCATTTGTTCAGGTCCTATTCCCTGACCAATGGGATAGCCTAACCTTAACCACTCGAGGTCAAATGTCTAACCCCCACCAATCGAGCTACTCGATGTCAAATGTCTAACCCCCACCAATCAAGCTGCTTCCTAGGGCGGGTCTTGGCGTGGCCATAGTGGGATTTGTAATTTTGCTATTGGGACGTCCTGAGTGTATTGATTCCAATGGGAGAAGTGAACGTGAACACAGATTATGAGCGATCCTTGCGCCCGGTAGTCACCAAAGTAAATATTGGACCCACTTTTCAACAAGCCACATATCTCCAGAACATTCTGACACTAAGATGGCATTCTTCGGACGGACGCATCAGGAGAAAATTAACGTGTTTCTGTCTCAGGAACAAACTCTTGCGAGATCTGGCAACACAGTCAACTTTAGCATCGGTGTCCTAATCTTTTCACATGACTGTATGTATACTGGATATATACATGACTCTTAAGTTGTGTTTTAATTGACTGGGTGATGTAATGATGTCAGCGTCTCGTCTCTTCCTGCAGGTTCTGGTTAATAGTTTACAGGAAGAAGATGACATCAGGTCACTGCTGCTGGACACGCTGAAACACTACAGCAGCAGAAACCAGGTGAGACGCTCAGACATAGAATATAATAATAATAATAATAATAATAATAATAATAATAATAATAATAAACAGTTTTTCTGTAGAACTTTTCTTAACAAGGTTACAAAGTGCTTTCCAAAAAAACACCAAATAAAACCAAGAACAACACAGCCAACAACAATGAAGTAAATACAAAAAGGTGTGTCATAAAGCACCATATACTGTGTGTGTATATATATATATATAATTTGTCTGCGACAGTGGAAAAAGACATTTTGAATCTCAATGGGAATATCCCTGGTAAAATAAAAGGTGAAATGAAGTCAGATTAAGAACGCCTCATGTACAGTACAGGCCAAAAGTTTGGACACACCTTCTCATTCAATGTGTTTCCTTTTTATTTCCATGACTATTGACATTGTAGATTCTCACTGAAGGCATCAAAACTATGAATGAACACATATGGAATTATGTACTTAACAAAAAAGTGTGAAATAACTGAAAACATGTCTTATATTTTAGATTCTTCAATGTAGCCACCCTTTCGTTTTTTATTAATAAGGGAAACAAATCCACTAATTAACCCTTACAAAGCACACCTGTGAAGTGAAAACCATTTCAGGTACCTCATGAAGCTCATTGAGAGAACACCAAGGGTTTGCAGAGTTATCAAAAAAAGCAAAGGGTGGCTACTTTGAAGAATCTAAAATATAAGACATGTTTTCAGTTATTTCACACTTTTTTGTTAAGTACATAATTCCATATGTGTTCATTCATAGTTTTGATGCCTTCAGTGAAAATCTACAATGTAAATAGTCATGAAAATAAAGAAATGCATTGAATGAGAAGGTGTGTCCAAACTTTTGGCCTGTACTGTAGGAATCTTAATAACTCCGATGAACGCCTTCTACCTCTTCCTGCCAGAGCGTCCTGGCTTCGCCTCCCCCACAGTGGCTCCTCTCATCCCTCCAGTCATCATACCTCCAGCTGGTTCTGGAGGAGCCCGTCTACTGGCTGGTGGCTCTGTCGGCCCGGGCCGGCCTCCGGCAATTCCTGGCCGAGCAGCTGCTCTTCTCTCAACTCCGACCTGGAGCCCCGCTGTCGTTTGAGGCCGAGGAGTGGAGCAAAGAAACGCTGACGGAGGTCGCCTGGACACGCAGGTAACTAAGGATCGCCTGGATTTTTGGGGTTCGGCCGAATACCGAAAACGATGTCCACAGCAGTGTATTTTTCATTTTATTTACCTGAAGTTGCTGCATTTTGGCTGCTGTCTGTAGATTCCTTCGTGCACAACTCATATTCTTTCGGCTGTTTCGTACCAAATGTTGTAACAGCGGCCATTTTGTTGTTTAGGGTCCTCGCCACCACCAGACAAATCGGCATTACAAATTGAACATGTAGCTGGACTTGAACGACCTTCTTTTGACTGAAAGTACTGCCAAACATTTCCACTTTCTCACAGCCTACTGCATTGAACGCTCCGCCTACGTAAACACCTTCCCGTAATCAACGGCGGCGCCATTACGTTGACCAGCGTAGCGCGCATAGTGCAAGAGTAGGGTTCGGTTCGGTGGAAAAAAATTTCAATTCCAAAAAGCCCAATATTCGGCCGAATCTGAAGCCAAATCCTGGATTCGGTGCATCCCTGCTAACTATCAGAACATGTTAAAACACAGGTTTTCAAACTCAACATCAAGGGCCAGTTTATTGTTTAGGTTATTGACTGAGATGAAATTTAGGGGGGCTTGAATCCCCCAAAAAAGTGTTGATCGCTGACATCGCTGTATTCTTCCTCTTTTTAGAGACTTTTTTTTCTACAGAAAATGATTCGTGCTGGTTAGGGGGTACATGGCTTAAAAAAAACTGTTCAAGGGGGGAACATTATCGAAAAAAGCTTGAGAACCACCGGTTCACTAAAGATGTTTTACTGTTTATTTTTGTCGAAGTTGAGTAGTAGTAACTCTGTATGAAAATGGCGTCTATGTTGTCATGTGACTGTGTGACAGGTACAGACAAGTGTTGGAGGAATGCCAGGACCGGATGGATGTGTTTAAAGCCATAAACATCTTCAGAGAGCATATGTTGATCCAGAAGAGTTTCTACAAGACTGTGGTGGAATGTAACTAAAGTCCATTTACTCAAGTACTTGTACTTGAGTCTTTTCTTTTCATGTGTTTATTAACAGGTTATGTACCACAGTCAAAAGTAGCTGTGATAAAACCTCTTCTGAAAATTCCCACCCTCGAGCCTGAGGTCTTAGCCAACTATAGACCGATAACTAACCTTCCCTTTCTCTCAAAGATCCTTGAGATGGTAGTCGCTAATCAGTTATGTGATTTTCTACATAGCAATAGTTTATTTGAGGACTTTCAGTCAGCATTTAGAAAGCATCGTTGCACAGAGACGGCACTAATGAAAATTACTTACGACCATCTAACTGCTTCAGACAAAGGACTTGTCTCCGTACTTGTCTTCCGAGGTTGTCTTTCAAATTCCCTCTGCAGGCAATAGGACAGTGCTACAACCAGGCAGAGCAATGCTAGTTGATAGATTAAACTTTTGCCGTATCTGGTCGGAAAAACTCTGAACACATCTTCCTTTTTTTAAGACTTCAGTGCCGTTCTTTGTCCTTTTCTCAAAGAAAAGCTGAACTCCAAGTCTTCCAGAAGACCGCTGTTCCCAGCAGCAACCATAAGCCCTGCCCACCGACTCTAGTTTTGTTTTTTTCCAGCTTGCAAGTCAACGGAGAGTTGCTAGACCCCCCTTGGCTGCAAATTACTTTTGGTGCCGCTAGGGTGCGTCTTGATTTCTAAGCTAGTGGCCTCCAGCACTACTGTCAGAAATCTAGGATTTTTTTTATCAGGATATATCCTTTAACCCCCACTTAAAACAAACCTCAAGAACAGCCTTTTTTTCACCTTCGTAACATTGCAGAAATTAGGCACATCCTGTCTTAAAACGATGCTGAAAAACTAGTCCATGTATTCGTTAAATCCAGACTGGACTATTGTAACTCCTTACTATCAGGTTGCTCAAATAAAACTCTTAAGACTCTCCAGCTGATCCAGAATGCTGCAGCACGTGTTCTGACAAGAACTAAGAAATGTCTCCTGTATTAGCTTCTCTGCATTGGCTTCCTGTAAAATCCAGGATTAGATTTTAACCCTTGTGCTGTCATATCCCTGTTATACTATGTCTTTTCAAAGTACTTGTGTTATAATGATCAATGTCAATATGTGAATAAAGGCAAACATGTTTCTGGAAGCAAATGGCAATTTATTGAATGAATGGGTTGTGGTTTTTATCCATCTTCCAGCTCATCGTCCTCGTCATCGGCCATGTACTTGAGAGAAAGACAAATGTAATTACCATGAAGCCATACACGGATAAGCTGTCAACACGTAATTTGAACATTATTACCATGTCGGCGTTCACATCATTCACAGGGGGAACAGGAGGCAATGCAGCATTGGCAGGTGCATGGTTGAGGAGTTCTGGGGGTAACAGTGGATGCACTTGCACCACGGGGTTTTCAGGTGCCTCTTCGTCCGAGGACAGCATGTAATCGCTCTCCTGCAATATATGCACGGTATATCACGTACAGGAATAACAACCATGTTTGACATTAGTCTCTATCTATCTATATCAAATACCTACAGTGCGGTCCAGGGTGATGGTAGACGCCTTTTGAGTGGAGTAAAGTTGTGGTTAGCGTAAATTGATGACTTTAACCTGACAAAGTGTATTAACCTGAGAATACTGAACTCACCTGGCTATGACCACTGTGGTCTGTTTCTACACCGCTGTCCTCTGACATTTTTACAAGTGTGGCACGAGTAGTGAGTTGAGCCAGTTTTACGTACTGTATAATACTCACACTTTACACGTGGCGAACATAGTCATATGCGCTACACACAGGCTATGTCGTTTGTCGAGCCAATCATTTTAGATTTGTTCATTGTACACAGAGTCAGTTATTTATGTTGTCGTTATTCACATTGCAATGTATGTACTGAGCTTGCACATTTTACCCATTAAAGACAGTGAACGACCATTCGTTTGTATTGTGTTTATTTACATGTACTCAGCATACACATTGCAGCCGGTAAAGACAGTGAATGACCATTCGTTTCTTTTGATTGTTTTTTTATTTACATGTATTCAGCTTGCACATTTCACCCATAGTAGAAGCAAGACCAATCCTTCAATGACATATGATTATTCAACACAAAAGTCAACTGTGTTCTCCTGATCAACACGTCGGGGCTCAACTGTGTAATGTTGACCACGCTGTCGAGTTGTTGTTCCTCACACACCTCGGAATTGTGCAGGCCATGGATGAGTTTGTTGTAAATGGCGAGGAGTGTTGATCCGTAGATTTTGGTTAGGAACACAGAGCCGGTGACTTCACCTATGTTCTCCGAAGGGCTCTCGATCAAGACTTTGATGTAGTGCCTATTACGGTCCACTATGGCGAAGTTGTCTGCATATTCGCTCATGGTCTGGTACAGGGTGCTGATGTATTTCACCACCGTGTATGGGATTTCTATGGTCCTCTTGTACCCGTGTGTTTGATGGCCATATGTACACTCAAGCCCTTCAAAGGCTGCGTCGGTGGATATCTCCTCATTGATTCGTGTTACAATGTCAAGGTTGTCTACGGAAGCGACTCTCAAGAGTGTTAGGAGATTTCGGAGAGCGTCATAGTCTTTGTCGGCCAGGGCTTGTGGGGAAGGTATGCACACATAGCCGTCAACACACGACGGGGAAAGAGAATGTCGGCAGTTCACTGGCGGGCTCTTTTTTGACGCAGGCAATGCCGATCTGCAAACACCGTTGGCAGGTGAATTCATATTCTCCTCGTGTGGACTCGACGAGGAGGTCGAAAGCGCCTTGCGCCTTGTCCGAGGCCCAGAGGCTTTCTGACATCATGAAGGCCAATACATTGACGAGGGCCTGCCTGTTTTCTTCATCATACACAGGTAGGGCACGATGGAAAGGTTCAGTGTCGGTGCCCGCTATCTTCATACGGGATCCACAGTCAATGTTGACATTCCACTTTGAGGAAAGCCTGCCCGGCTCGTTGGTCAGGATCCTATTCTCGGTGTCATTCACAATAGCGAACTTCACTGGTATTTTTTCCACGGTGCCTTGTTTGTACGCCGTAAGGTTCATCTTGTCAACCACAAACAGAGTGCTGCACTCACCGATGGATGTGAGGCCACACAGGTCCACTTTTAAAATGACAGGCTGATGGGGCTTACTGGCATTGGTCATGGTGTGTGATACAACGTACTCACTTTGACTGAAAGACATCTTGACTGAGTATGGTTCACGTTGTGAGGAGCATATAATCGCCACAGTTAGGGGTTAGGGTTTTTGGATTAACACAGCGTTTTTGGACACAAAAACACGTTAAAGAAAGGGGTCATGTCGTGGCGAGAGAAGATCAAGGGCGCCACGGTGTTTCGCTGACACACTGTCCTATCTTTCGCCTCTTGTCCTGCCCGTAAACCAATTCTAGAAGCTTGTGACCTGGAACGTTGTTGGCAAACAGGTCCATGTAGAAGTTTTTGCAGCCTATGCAATGATACGTGACCTCCCTGTAGTCGTAGTCGACAGGCCGCTTCCTTTTGCCAAGCTCGACTCGCGTGGGTTTGAGCCACTTTTTCCCACTGAAGGCCTCGATCCACTTTCGCATGAGGTGTACGTCCGCACATGAATAGGGCATTATACAGAGAACAGACTCGGGGTAGATCGCGGTCGCTGAGCTGAAGGCATCGGGAGTGTGTATCTGCAACATGATTACTGTCTGGTACAGGATGCCGGCCAGATCAACTAAAGGCCTCTCGCATAGCTCGCTTCTGGCTAAGGAAAGCCTACAGGCGGAGGAAGCGATCCCTGCATCTGCGAGTATGGCCTTGGGCAGCGAGAGCGATATATATATATATCTTCTCTTTCTGCTCTCAACGAAGGCGGTCGCATTTCTCTCCCTCTCCCTACCAGGCCTACCCTGCTTGCTATCTTGTCTCGTGTTGTCTGCTGTTACTTGTACTTATAGAGTCTCTCTCTCTGCACTGCTCCTAAACTACGAATTATGGATTTGATCAACTGGTCTCTCAGCGCAATTGACACCATCTTCTCGACGAGAAGCTCGGGTTCGGGGGAACCTGACTGCCCTGCCGGAACGTTCGCAGCTGGCTACACGATGGACGCGTGGGAGAGGTGGCGGGTCGTGTGTCTGGCGGTTCTTTCCGTGGAGGACATTGAAGATATCTACCTATTCGGAACTATGATAACAGGTCTTTTGCTGATTGGCTCAGGCATTGCCCTGGTTTATCGAGAAATTAAAGTGAAGACGGGAACAGAGCAAAATGCCAGGCTGCCCGTCATGGTTGAAGCTGTGGGCAGAGCTGTCGGAACTCAAATTGTGACTCTGAACTCCATGAGCCACAAATTGGATACTGTGATTATCATGGGCCCAAAACTGGATACCATCTTGGGGAGACAGTCAGCTCTGGACAAGTTGGACAAGTTGGACGAGATCTTGGGGAAACTCACGGCTTTGGCAAGGAAATTTGATCGTTACGGAGACCAGAGGGGACATTTCAGAGAAGTCGGGAGTGACTAATCTGCCGGCTCCTCGCCCCAAGACAAAACAAATTCCAACCTTATCTTTTCGGCTCCCGAACAGCGCTGGCCTTGGCCAAGGCCGGTGTTGGATACTCACTCCCCCTCGGAGCTCTACAGCGAGGCACACTCTTCATTTCCCCACCCGACTCCCACTGACACCTGTTGATTGTTGACTCGTACTGGGTCCTGTTTCAAGGCTGACTCCATGGCAACTGGCTGTGTATCGCAATGACAATCGTGCGGACTGAGTAAACCTGATTACGGGGGGCCAGACGTAGCTTGACTAATCAGGCCTACACATACACGAACTTTGACATACATACAGATTTGCAACTACACCCCACCCCCCTACCCAGCGCCTTCACCGCTTCTTCCCCCAGTCAGGCGGGCAGGTCTGGGCCAGCGCCTTTGTTTGGCTGCAGGACCAGATGTCTGTTTGCCTGTCCTGGACTACCTCTACTCCATCACCCCCCCCCCATCCCAATGCACCCAAGATCCCACCCCTACAGCGTGTCCTGTTATAATGTTATGTTGTGTTATGTGCAGCAGTGCAAATGTACTGTTATGTGGTGTTATGTGCAGCAGTGCAAATTTTTTCCTGTTCCCACACTGTTCTTATTTTATGAGGATAGTCTGAGAACGGATTTTTTATTCCCTCTCCTCTCCCAATGTCATGCTGTATCTGTTGCGAGGGTTAGGAGAGAGTTGTGATGGCGCCGCATATGGCGACTCGGTGTGTTTGTGTATGTTGCTTTAATGATTTTAATGCGATTTGCACTTACGATACCAAGACACATCCCTCGTGTGTGTAAACATACTTGGCAATAAAGCTTTTCTGATTCTGATTCTGATTCTGATTCTATAGAGGCTTCCAAACAGGGGAGACGAGACGCGTCGTCCGCGTCATGCACAGACACTGTGCCTTGAGATATGGCTTCGGTGAGTTCCTTCCCAAGCCGAGCACTCAGGTTCTTGTAGACAACGTCAGGCCTTAGAGACATGTCCTCTGTGATCACCTTGAGACAGGCCTCGAGTTTGTCACCCAGTACACGAGTCACGGTCTCCCTGTTTATCCTGAGGTGTTCCAACTCACGAGTTCCGTGCATGGGTATCATGTGTTCGGGGCAGTTGTTCATCAGCGCGTTGAAAGCCACGGTTGCCCTGTTCAACCTCTGTCTGACAGAGTCGATCGACGCGAGCAAATGTTCTTTACAGTCATCCAGGCTAGCGGGCCCCAGCGCGGAACTGTACATGTAGCGGGGCAGGCAATAGTCTATGATGCAGTGAGCCACAAGCTTGCCCGACCGATTGACCAACGTGCGGTCTGCGCAGTGAGCTATCAACACCCTGGAGTTGCTGTAACATTTGTTGAACGGCTGGTATGGGTGGGATACGAGTTCCGTGTGAGACGAAGGATTGTTCTGGCTTTGTTCGTGACACTCATCCAGGACTCTGTGCTCTGATTCACTGCTGCAACCCTGCTCTGTGTCAGAGACCTTGCTGGATTTGGAACACTTGGCCTCGCACATGAGCGAGCCTCCGAACATGGCCGTGATACACCCTGTGTTAGCCTGCAGGTTCAACGGGTATCTGTGGAAAGCGGCCTCACACGGGTTGCACTTGTGATACTCAATGACCTTGACGGGCTTCACAGAAAGTCCCGTGATGCGCTTTAGCCAGGTCTTTACAATTTCCACGTACGAGGTTTTAACACTGGAATTGGCCACTTTTAGGCGGTCCAGGGTTACTTGACTAAAGTGCTTGTTCTTTGACGATTTGATGAGACTGCTCCAAGGAAAGAACCCGGCTCCTATTTTCGATGCGATAAGTTCAGCCGCTTTGCACATCAGCAGGTCTTCCTTAGTGAACGTGCCCTTGGGGTCTCTCTCTAGCTTTTGGTGCTTGTTACCGCTGCCTATCATGTACATCCTTGTGAGAGTGTCCTCCACCAATGCGGTGTGCACGTAGTCCAGAAAGGCAGGCACCTGCTCGCCAGCCCGCCTAAACTTGTCACCCAGAGCCATACGGGCCTTGCCGGCGAAGGTCTCGAGGAGTTCATTCTCGGGCTTCCGAGCGAGTGCGTCTCCATCGCCTGCGATGTCAACGTCGGCCACTTGGCTCTCAGCCTGGTCCCCTGGCCCGTGTCCAACTGAGACCATAACGCTGTCAGTGTCTCCGTAGACAACAGGGCAACGGTGCTTGTAAAAGGTAGACACGCAGCTGTTTACCACGGAAATCTGTTGCCTACCGTGGCCGGATATGAGCGGCCCACAGGGATGCGGAGCCGTTCCGTAAAAGGAGTTGGCCAGGACTTTACACTCTCCCTCAAGCGTCTTGCAGTAGACTCGCTCGGCCTCGCTGATCTCGGGGTCCTTGAGCTTCCTCTTGAACTCGGCTCGCTGGTTGAGATAGTACTCGACCGAGGAAGAGAATATGGCCGGCGCGCGGACCAAGCAACCTTGGGCCTGGTCGTACTTGAGAATGAGCGAGGCATACTCGAAGCCTTCGGCCTCCCAGTTGTAACACACCCAACCCGATAGATCGTGGGGGGAAGTTTACGGGCGGCCAGGGAATTGTGGTCTCGGGCGAGATGTTGAGAGCGCACATTATGGACGGGTACATGCTGGCAAAGTCGAACGCGAGCTCCAGGCCCATTCCGGGTCCCGAGTAGTGGAGGCCCGTGAGAGGGTCACACACAGCTCCCCCCTTCCACTTGACGCCATCGTCGTCCTGGAACCCGGGATTCCATCGCGTGCGGCTTTCTAGTTGCGCACCCACGGGTCCCGCTTTGACTCTGAGAGTGTCGAGTGTAATCTTGAGCTGAGGGATCTGGACAGAGTGAATGCTCTGCACGAAGCCACCAAACAGATCCCCTCTTCCGTGCACCACAACATCTATGTTGAGAGTGGTCCTACATCGGAGGAACAGTGCCGACACGGGCTTGAGGACCTTGGCCAGCCTGGCGCACAACTGTGAGTCCACTAAGTTGTAGATGAGCACGGCAAAGAGACTCTTCCCCCCGCTGTTGATCATCTCGTCCATTCTAGAGTAACTGACATCTGCCAGCTTGTAAAGCTTTCTCGTGTCCTTCGGGGGCATTCCATGTAGCTTCCTGGCCTTGGCAATGACAAAGGGGGCCACGTCGTTCAACTTCATGCTGGTGCATGCAAACTTGATGTCTCTGGTACCCGCCATCCGGTACAAATCTACAATGTTCATACCGCAGCTGTTCATCTTGAAGTGGCCCAGCTTCGCCTTCTCTTTGTTGAACTTTCCGATGTGCACGTATGCATTGTGGAGCTTGTACTCTGTCACGGTGCCATTTAGCAACTCTGAACCTAAGCTCTTGAGCATCTCCTTGTACATGTCCAGATAACGTACATTTTCAAACTGGAAGAAAGGTGCTACCGTGTCCACGGTCAGTGCCCTGGTCACAAAGAGCCCGTACCAGTTTTCCAGTAGCGTTTTGGCTCGTTTCTGGGTGGCTATGTCGCGGGACTTTGCGTAGTTTGATTCTGTGTAGAAATGCACACGCTGCTCAATCACCCTGACATCAAACTCTGCGTTGTACACGTAGATTAGTTCAATGCCACACTTGTCCAGCACATCGATCAATCTCTCAAGGAGCGCGAGTTCCCCGGAGCACGGGCAGACCGAAATCCTTTTCACATCGCTTATGCCCGCGCCAGTGGCCAGTTCATGGTCTGCCTCTGGGTCGCGTGTCACCTTGCATTTGTTGTAGAGCACTATCAGCACCTTCCTGTGGTGCTCACGTGAGGTCTTGGGTACATGGGACTTGAGGATCACGAGAGAAATGCAAGTTATCTCGTGCTGCTGACCTGGCATGTCAGGCGCCAGAGTGGGGATGGAGACGTGTGTATTCTGTGTGGGCAACTGTTTCCTGGCCGTGTTTAGCGCACAAACCAGCTTATTCCTGTACTCTGTCATGTCGTTGATCATTTGCTCTGTGCAGTAGGGGGCCGGCGCGCGGACCAAGCAACCTTGGGCCTGGTCGTACTTGAGAATGAGCGAGGCATACTCGAAGCCTTCGGCCTCCCAGTTGTAACACACCCAACCCGATAGATCGTGGGGGAAGTTTACGGGCGGCCAGGGAATTGTGGTCTCGGGCGAGATGTTGAGAGCGCACATTATGGACGGGTACATGCTGGCAAAGTCGAACGCGAGCTCCAGGCCCATTCCGGGTCCCGAGTAGTGGAGGCCCGTGAGAGGGTCACACACAGCTCCCCCCTTCCACTTGACGCCATCGTCGTCCTGGAACCCGGGATTCCATCGCGTGCGGCTTTCTAGTTGCGCACCCACGGGTCCCGCTTTGACTCTGAGAGTGTCGAGTGTAATCTTGAGCTGAGGGATCTGGACAGAGTGAATGCTCTGCACGAAGCCACCAAACAGATCCCCTCTTCCGTGCACCACAACATCTATGTTGAGAGTGGTCCTACATCGGAGGAACAGTGCCGACACGGGCTTGAGGACCTTGGCCAGCCTGGCGCACAACTGTGAGTCCACTAAGTTGTAGATGAGCACGGCAAAGAGACTCTTCCCCCCGCTGTTGATCATCTCGTCCATTCTAGAGTAACTGACATCTGCCAGCTTGTAAAGCTTTCTCGTGTCCTTCGGGGGCATTCCATGTAGCTTCCTGGCCTTGGCAATGACAAAGGGGGCCACGTCGTTCAACTTCATGCTGGTGCATGCAAACTTGATGTCTCTGGTACCCGCCATCCGGTACAAATCTACAATGTTCATACCGCAGCTGTTCATCTTGAAGTGGCCCAGCTTCGCCTTCTCTTTGTTGAACTTTCCGATGTGCACGTATGCATTGTGGAGCTTGTACTCTGTCACGGTGCCATTTAGCAACTCTGAACCTAAGCTCTTGAGCATCTCCTTGTACATGTCCAGATAACGTACATTTTCAAACTGGAAGAAAGGTGCTACCGTGTCCACGGTCAGTGCCCTGGTCACAAAGAGCCCGTACCAGTTTTCCAGTAGCGTTTTGGCTCGTTTCTGGGTGGCTATGTCGCGGGACTTTGCGTAGTTTGATTCTGTGTAGAAATGCACACGCTGCTCAATCACCCTGACATCAAACTCTGCGTTGTACACGTAGATTAGTTCAATGCCACACTTGTCCAGCACATCGATCAATCTCTCAAGGAGCGCGAGTTCCCCGGAGCACGGGCAGACCGAAATCCTTTTCACATCGCTTATGCCCGCGCCAGTGGCCAGTTCATGGTCTGCCTCTGGGTCGCGTGTCACCTTGCATTTGTTGTAGAGCACTATCAGCACCTTCCTGTGGTGCTCACGTGAGGTCTTGGGTACATGGGACTTGAGGATCACGAGAGAAATGCAAGTCATCTCGTGCTGCTGACCTGGCATGTCAGGCGCCAGAGTGGGGATGGAGACGTGTGTATTCTGTGTGGGCAACTGTTTCCTGGCCGTGTTTAGCGCACAAACCAGCTTATTCCTGTACTCTGTCATGTCGTTGATCATTTGCTCTGTGCAGTAGGGGGCCGGCGCGCGGACCAAGCAACCTTGGGCCTGGTCGTACTTGAGAATGAGCGAGGCATACTCGAAGCCTTCGGCCTCCCAGTTGTAACACACCCAACCCGATAGATCGTGGGGGAAGTTTACGGGCGGCCAGGGAATTGTGGTCTCGGGCGAGATGTTGAGAGCGCACATTATGGACGGGTACATGCTGGCAAAGTCGAACGCGAGCTCCAGGCCCATTCCGGGTCCCGAGTAGTGGAGGCCCGTGAGAGGGTCACACACAGCTCCCCCCTTCCACTTGACGCCATCGTCGTCCTGGAACCCGGGATTCCATCGCGTGCGGCTTTCTAGTTGCGCACCCACGGGTCCCGCTTTGACTCTGAGAGTGTCGAGTGTAATCTTGAGCTGAGGGATCTGGACAGAGTGAATGCTCTGCACGAAGCCACCAAACAGATCCCCTCTTCCGTGCACCACAACATCTATGTTGAGAGTGGTCCTACATCGGAGGAACAGTGCCGACACGGGCTTGAGGACCTTGGCCAGCCTGGCGCACAACTGTGAGTCCACTAAGTTGTAGATGAGCACGGCAAAGAGACTCTTCCCCCCGCTGTTGATCATCTCGTCCATTCTAGAGTAACTGACATCTGCCAGCTTGTAAAGCTTTCTCGTGTCCTTCGGGGGCATTCCATGTAGCTTCCTGGCCTTGGCAATGACAAAGGGGGCCACGTCGTTCAACTTCATGCTGGTGCATGCAAACTTGATGTCTCTGGTACCCGCCATCCGGTACAAATCTACAATGTTCATACCGCAGCTGTTCATCTTGAAGTGGCCCAGCTTCGCCTTCTCTTTGTTGAACTTTCCGATGTGCACGTATGCATTGTGGAGCTTGTACTCTGTCACGGTGCCATTTAGCAACTCTGAACCTAAGCTCTTGAGCATCTCCTTGTACATGTCCAGATAACGTACATTTTCAAACTGGAAGAAAGGTGCTACCGTGTCCACGGTCAGTGCCCTGGTCACAAAGAGCCCGTACCAGTTTTCCAGTAGCGTTTTGGCTCGTTTCTGGGTGGCTATGTCGCGGGACTTTGCGTAGTTTGATTCTGTGTAGAAATGCACACGCTGCTCAATCACCCTGACATCAAACTCTGCGTTGTACACGTAGATTAGTTCAATGCCACACTTGTCCAGCACATCGATCAATCTCTCAAGGAGCGCGAGTTCCCCGGAGCACGGGCAGACCGAAATCCTTTTCACATCGCTTATGCCCGCGCCAGTGGCCAGTTCATGGTCTGCCTCTGGGTCGCGTGTCACCTTGCATTTGTTGTAGAGCACTATCAGCACCTTCCTGTGGTGCTCACGTGAGGTCTTGGGTACATGGGACTTGAGGATCACGAGAGAAATGCAAGTTATCTCGTGCTGCTGACCTGGCATGTCAGGCGCCAGAGTGGGGATGGAGACGTGTGTATTCTGTGTGGGCAACTGTTTCCTGGCCGTGTTTAGCGCACAAACCAGCTTATTCCTGTACTCTGTCATGTCGTTGATCATTTGCTCTGTGCAGTAGGGGGCCCTGTGGGTGAAAGTCTTGCATCGCAGGGAC
>JABUOV010000206.1:0-2500 GCA_025617405.1 Perca schrenkii
GCCAGCTGGCAGCCTCTTTATCACTTCTAATAACTGAGTCTGGCCCGATGCCGCTGGCTCGGTGCCGGCCCGATGCCGCTGGCTCGGTGCCGACCCGATGCCGCTGGCTCGGTGCCGGCCCGATACTGCTGGCTCGGTGCCACGCTCCTTCACAAACTGCTGAAGAAAGTCCTGAAATTACAACCTCCTGCTCTGACATCAGCTCACACTAAATACCCATTACACAGTTTATACCTCCTCTATCCCTCCTCCATTCCTCCTCTATCCCTCCTCCATTCCTCCTCTATCCCTCCTCCATTCCTCCTCTATCCCTCCTCCATTCCTCCTCCATCCCTCCTCCATTCCTCCTCTATCCCTCCTCCATTCCTCCTCTATCCCTCCTCCATTCCTCTCCATTCCTCCTCTATCCCTCCTCCATTCCTCCCTCTATCCCTCCTCCATTCCTCCTCTATCCCTCCTCCATTCCTCCTCCATTCCTCCTCTATCCCTCCTCCATTCCTCCTCCATTCCTCCTGTATCCCTCCTCCATTCCTCCTCCATCCCTCCTCCATTCCTCCTCTATCCCTCCTCCATTCCTCCTCCATCCCTCCTCCATTCCTCCTCTATCCCTCCTCCATTCCTCCTCCATTCCTCCTCCATCCCTCCTCCATTCCTCCTCTATCCCTCCTCCATTCCTCCTCCATCCCTCCTCCATTCCTCCTCTATCCCTCCTCCATTCCTCCTCCATTCCTCCTCCATTCCTCCTCCATTCCTCCTGTATCCCTCCTCCATTCCTCCTCCATCCCTCCTCCATTCCTCCTCTCCCTCCTCCATTCCCTCCTCCATCCTCCTCCATTCCTCCTCTATCCCTCCTCCATTCTCTATCCCTCCTCCATTCCTCCTCTATCCCTCCATCCCTCCTCCATTCCCTCCTCTATCCCTCCTCCATTCCTCCTCCATTCCTCCCTCTATCCCTCCTCCATTCCTCCTCCATTCCTCCTCCATTCCTCCTCTATCCCTCCTCCATTCCTCCTCCATCCCTCCTCCATTCCTCCTCCTCCTCATCCCTCCCTCCTCCATTCCTCCTCCATCCTCCATATCCTCCTCCATTCCTCCTCTATCCCTCATCCATTCCTCCTCCATCCCTCATCCATTCCTCCTCTATCCCTCATCCATTCCTCCTCCATCCCTCATCCATTCCTCCTCTATCCCTCCTCCATTCCTCCTCCATCCCTCCTCCATTCCTCCTCCATCCCTCCTCCATCCCTCCTCCATTCTTCCTCCATCCCTCCCTCTCACACTGTGGCTCTCAGGCTTTAGTTTTTCAGTAAAAAAATCCACGTGCAGAGCGGAGCGGGGTCTTCGACTGAGCTGTGTGTCGGAGGCTGCAGAGAGCTCTGTTTACCAGCTAGAGAGAAGAAACTGGGATCATATGAAAACACATATTAGGGATGGGAAAGATTATTCAAGTAAATACAGTACAGGCCAAAAGTTTGGACACACCTTCTCATTCAATGCGTTTCCTTTTTATTTTCATGACTATTTACATTGTAGATTCTCACTGAAGGCATCAAAACTATGAATGAACACATATGGAATTACGTACTTAACAAAAAAGTGTGAAATAACTGAAAACATGTCTTATATTTTAGATTCTTCAAAGTAGCCACCCTTTGCTTTTTTTTGATAACTCTGCAAACCCTTGGTGTTCTCTCAATGAGCTTCATGAGGTAGTCACCTGAAATGGTTTTACCTTCACAGGTGTGCTTTGTCAGGGTTCATTAGTGGAATTATTTCCCTTATTAATAAAAAAAAGCAAAGGGTGGCTACTTTGAAGAATCTAAAATATAAGACATGTTTTCAGTTATTTCACACTTTTTTTGTTAAGTACATAATTCCATATGTGTTCATTCATAGTTTTGATGCCTTCAGTGAGAATCTACAATGTAAATAGTCATGAAAATAAAAAGTAAACGCATTGAATGAGAAGGTGTGTCCCAAACTTTTGGCCTGTACTGACATAACCAGGAGTCCAGTATACTTGTGGGGTCCCGACAGCGTTGTGGGCCCAAAATGCTGGACCCCCCAAGTTTAAAGGGCTGTTTGAGGGTTAAGACTTGGTTTTAGGATTAGGGTTAGAAGTAGGTTATGGTTAAGGTGAGGGTAAGGGGCTAGGGAATACATGATGTCAATGACATGTCCCCACAAAGATAGTGCTACAAACCGTTGTGTGTGTGTGTGTGTGTGTTTGTTTGTGTGTGTGTGTGTGTGTTTGTGTGTGTGTGTGTGTGTGTGCGCGTGTGTGTGCATGTGCGTGTCTGTCTAGACATAATTTGTCGTCGAATTTGGATAAATTGTCCTAAATTGTGGCTCATTGTAAAGATCTCATGAACCATTCATGCAGTTTTACCCGTTTCCTGGGTAACCAGTGATCTTGGGGTTTGTATTTTGGAGCAGCGAGGTCACTGCCATGACGATGGCTCTCCCGTGGCGAATTTACTGCACATGTTGTCACTTTTTT
>JABUOV010000206.1:7500-12500 GCA_025617405.1 Perca schrenkii
GAGACGCTGTATGAACTAGGGCTGCTCCCTCTTAGTGGATTAGTCGTCTAATGGGTGGTTTTGTTCTTAGTCAACATAAGAAAATTCATGAGAAAAGTCATGCAAAAAGTCATGGAAAAGTCATGGGAAAAGTCATGGAAAAGTCATGGAAAAGTCATGGGAAAAGTCATGGGAAAAGTCATGGGAAAAGTCATGGTAAAAGTTATGGGAAAAGTCATGGGAAAGTATTGGTTAAAATGCGTATGAACCCTGTTGTTACACTGGTGTTTACTAGGGCTGCTCCCTCTTAGTGGATTAGTGGACTAGACTTAGATCTCTTTAGTCCATTAGTCATGTTTGATGCTGTTTTAATGCTGAATGACTTATTTCCAAGAAACGTACGAGCACATCTCTGGTAAACACAAGAATTAAGGGTTGACATTTTACCTAATAGATATCACACGCTCACTCCATGTAGCCAGTGTGTAACCAGCCTTAGTTATGTTAGAAAAAAATGCGTCAAAAAAGGTTGAAAAGCGACAAAAACATCGGGGGAAAAAAGTCAGAAAAAGACTAAACTAGGTGGGCCAAAATGTATTGAGAACCTCAAGTGATATTGGTGACACAGGCCTTATGAAGATGGACATTACAGACCAAAACATAACCGAAAATCTCGTTCCTTTGACGTGAAGATAAAGTGAAACTCGGCAACACCGTTCCCTGTTCCTTCAGCTGGTTTTTTGTCATACGTCATATTTTCACTTTCAGATACAGTACAGGCCAAAAGTTTGGACACACCTTCTCATTCAATGCGTTTCCTTTTTATTTTCATGACTATTTACATTGTAGATTCTCACTGAAGGCATCAAAACTATGAATGAACACATATGGAATTATGTACTTAACAAAAAAGTGTGAAATAACTGAAAACATGTCTTATATTTTAGATTCTTCAAAGTAGCCACCCTTTGCTTTTTTTATTAATAAGGGAAATAATTCCACTAATGAACCCTGACAAAGCACACCTGTGAAGGTAAAACCATTTCAGGTGACTACCTCATGAAGCTCATTGAGAGAACACCAAGGGTTTGCAGAGTTATCAAAAAAAGCAAAGGGTGGCTACTTTGAAGAATCTAAAATATAAGACATGTTTTCAGTTATTTCACACTTTTTTGTTAAGTACGTAATTCCATATGTGTTCATTCATAGTTTTGATGCCTTCAGTGAGAATCTACAATGTAAAATAGTCATGAAAATAAAAAGGAAACGCATTGAATGAGAAAGTGTGTCCAAACTTTTGGCCTGTACTGTAGTTACTATGAAAAGCAGATACAGGCAGGAAAACACACATTTATAGATACACACACACACACACACACACACACACACACACACACACACACACACACACACACACACACACACACACACACACACACACACACACACACACACACACATACTTTGATTACTTTCATTAAGGCAGTTATTTGTTGTATTACACGTTTTCTGAAATAATTTAAATATGCAAAGGAGGCTATTATCTTATTAATTCAATATATGCATCCTTTTAGCACGACTCTTAGTGGAGGAACTCAGATTTACAGATCTGTCGATTAAATCAACTAATTGATTAGTCGGTACGATTGATTGAGTGTTAGTCGTCTAAGAAGTTCCTCAATCGAACACAGCCCTAATATGAACGTAACTGTTTCCAGGTCAGTGGGGGTGCATGAATAAACCCAGTAAAGGTCCCACAGCGTGCAGCTTGGTTGGTTAACCCTCGTCTTGTCGTCCAGTCGACCCGCTACTTTCTGTTTTACTGGGTCGAAATGTCAACATTTTGTTGGTCTTTTTCTACACTTTTCTCAACGTTTTTTGTTGATTTTATTCAAATTTTCTTGTCACTTTTTTGGCGTTTTTTTTATTTATGTTTTTTGTCACTTTTTCTGATGTTTTTTTCCTCCACTTTTTCACAATTTTTTTGACACTTTTTGGTCACTTTTTTCAGTGTTTAAAAAAATTAAATGTTTTTTTGTCGATTTCTTTCCTGCGTTTTTTGTAGCCTTTTCCAACAATTTGTCACTTTTTTTCATCATTCTTTTGTCATAGTTGTGATTATAGAAAGTTTTTGTAAACAGGAGGATAACAGGAGGGTTAACTGTGTGAAAAATGAGCCGTGACATTAAACCATCTGTTTTAGGTAATGGTATCCTAAGGTGCCGTCTATTTGCTGGATCTTTAAGCCCACTGACGGTGACGTTACTGTTCATACTGTGGCCTAATGTTGGTGTAGTCGCAGTGAGTCAAAGTGTGATCTGAGATGGACATTACAACATGTATCTGGAGGTGTTCATCAGCTCCTTACAGCTGTACTAATGGTTAGAGAGAAGAGAAACCCAACCAGATGGTCTGGGAGAAAACTCTCCGAGCTCAGACTGAAGCTCTGCGCTTAAAGGTCAGAGGTCAACACGTTGATTTGTTGCTCTCTTGAGAGTGAAATGTGAAACCTCAGCGCTCTGCAGAGACTCACTGAGCGCGTGCAGAAACCTCAGCGCTCTGCAGAGACTCACTGAGCGCATGCAGAAACCTCAACGCTCTGCAGAGACTCACTGAGCGCGTGCAGAAACCTCAACGCTCTGCAGAGACACACTGAGCGCGTGCAGAAACCTCAACGCTCTGCAGAGACACACTGAGCGCGTGCAGAAACCTCAGTGCTCTGCAGAGACACACTGAGCGCGTGCAGAAACCTCACGCTCTGCAGAGACTCACGCTCTGCAGAGACTCACTGAGCGCGTGCAGAAACCTCACCGCTCTGCAGAGACACACTGAGCGCGTGCAGAAACCTCAACGCTCTGCAGAGACACACTGAGCGCGTGCAGAAACCTCAGCGCTCTGCAGAGACTCACTGAGCGCGTGCAGAAACCTCAGCGCTCTGCAGAGACACACTGAGCGCGTGCAGAAACCTCACCGCTCTGCAGAGACACACTGAGCGCGTGCAGAAACCTCAGCGCTCCTGTTTCTTTACTTGACTTTGGTTTATCATGTCAGTAGTTTTGTCTCTAGTTTTGTAATTTTGTTTTTGTTTTTTGTTGTTTTTTTTTTTTTAAATTGTAAGAGAGTGCCCTACACATGACAAAAGGACATCAAATACAATCGAGGATAAAAACACAATAAAGTCCAGGACTTATTTCCATTGTGGTCCTCAACACACAGTTGGATTGATTGGTCAACATAAAGCCCCAATAAAGTTCCTTAGCTATGATAGAAAAAAACTGTCAAAAAAGGTCGAAAAGCGATAAAAACATTGGGTAAAAGAAGTCAGAAAAAGACTAAACTAGGTGGGCCAAAATGTATTGAGAACCTCAAGTGATATTGGTGACACAGGCCTTATAAAGATGGACATTACAGACCAAAACATAACCGAAAATCTCTTTCCTTTGGCGTGAAAATAAAGTGAAACTCAGATACAGGCAGGAAAACACACATTTATAGACACACACACACACACACACACACACACACACACACACACACACACACACACACACACACACACACACACACACACACACACACACACACAGACACACACATGCACACACACAAACAGACAGACACACACACACACACACACACACACACACCCTGGAGGGGAAGGGGGGGGATTAGTTTTCCTCTGTCAGCGTCCGATACGCTCCACCAATCACACGTTGCCGCCAACAATACGCTCCACCAATCACACGTTGCCGCCAACAATACGCTCCACCAATCACACGTTGCCGCCAACAATACGCTCCACCAATCACACGTTGCCGCCAACAATACGCTCCACCAATCACACGTTGCCGCCAACAATACGCTCCACCAATCACACGTTGCCGCCAACAATACGCTCCACCAATCACACGCTACTCAAACTACTGTGGAAAAAGAAAACTACAAACACAGCGTTTCTGTCCCTGTTTCAGACTAAATCACTTCCTGTTCTTTGACCTATCGGCAGCCTTGAACCCATCAGTAAGGTGGGTGGGGCGCTGGGGCGCCAGGCAACAGCCGAGGGGACCCCCCCCGCTGCTTGTTCTTATCAGCGCGCCGACACGGCCCGGATTAAACGGCCCCAGTGGCTGCTGGGAGTTCATTAACATTTAACACAGACGGCAGACTGAAAGCTCTGCGTCCTGGTTGGACAGCAGCCACCGTCTGACCGGCCAATCAGCTGCAAGCGTTTAGAGTGGGTGGGTCTCTAACCTCTTTAACCTGCAGCTCAGTAGCCCCTCCCCCTCCTCTCTCCAGTGGCTCCCTGTGGCTTTGACGTGAAGTTAAACGGTTAAATTTTAACATTTTAAATTTTATATTGTTGTAGACCTAAAGCTCTCGTTGTTTTGGGTCACCATGACAACTGACAAGCTCATACTTCTTCTCCTGTTTTGACAGTGCTGTAACATCCTAACTGTGATGACTACCATACGTACATTTTGTGCAGCCAAAAAGAACGTAGACACACACACACACACACACACACACAGACAGACACAGAGACACACACACACAGAGATACACACACACACACGCACACACAGAGACACACAAAGAGACACAAACACACACACACACACAGAGATACACAGAGACACACACACACAGAGACACACACACACACACACACACACACACAGAGACACACACACAGAGAGACGCACACACACAGAGATACACACACACAGAGACACACACAGAGACACACACACAGAGATACACACACACACACACACACACAAACACACACACACACACAGACAGACACAGAGACAAACACACACACAGAGATACACACACACACACACACACACAGAGACACACACACAGAGAGACGCACACACACAGAGATACACACACACAGAGACACACACAGAGACACACACACAGAGACGACACACACACACACACACACACACACACACACACACACACACAGACAAACACACAAACACACACACACACACACACACACAGAGACA
>JABUOV010000206.1:15000-22500 GCA_025617405.1 Perca schrenkii
TTACGTTCTTCATTTAGGTCACCAGAGACCAGCTAGGAATCACAAACACAACGTTACGTTCTTCATTTAGGTCACCAGAGACCAGCTAGGAATCACAAACACAACGTTACGTTCTTCATTTAGGTTACCAGAGACCAGCTAGGAATCACAAACACAACGTTACGTTCTTCATTTAGGTTACCAGAGACCAGCTAGGAATCACAAACACAACGTTACGTTCTTCATTTAGGTCACCAGAGACCAGCTAGGAATCACAAACACAACGTTACGTTCTTCATTTAGGTCACCAGAGACCAGCTAGGAATCACAAACACAACGTTACGTTCTTCATTTAGGTCACCAGAGACCAGCTAGGAATCACAAACACAACGTTACGTTCTTCATTTAGGTTACCAGAGACCAGCTAGGAATCACAAACACAACGTTACGTTCTTCATTTAGGTCACCAGAGACCAGCTAGGAATCACAAACACAACGTTACGTTCTTCATTTAGGTCACCAGAGACCAGCTAGGAATCACAAACACAACGTTACGTTCTTCATTTAGGTTACCAGAGACCAGCTAGGAATCACAAACACAACGTTACGTTCTTCATTTAGGTCACCAGAGACCAGCTAGGAATCACAAACACAACGTTACGTTCTTCATTTAGGTTACCAGAGACCAGCTAGGAATCACAAACACAACGTTACGTTCTTCATTTAGGTCACCAGAGACCAGCTAGGAATCACAAACACAACGTTACGTTCTTCATTTAGGTCACCAGAGACCAGCTAGGAATCACAAACACAACGTTACGTTCTTCATTTAGGTCACCAGAGACCAGCTAGGAATCACAAACACAACGTTACGTTCTTCATTTAGGTCACCAGAGACCAGCTAGGAATCACAAACACAACGTTACGTTCTTCATTTAGGTCACCAGAGACCAGCTAGGAATCACAAACACAACGTTACGTTCTTCATTTAGGTTACCAGAGACCAGCTAGGAATCACAAACACAACGTTATGTTCTTCATTTAGGTCACCAGAGACCAGCTAGGAATCACAAACACAACGTTACGTTCTTCATTTAGGTTACCAGAGACCAGCTAGGAATCACAAACACAACGTTACGTTCTTCATTTAGGTTACCAGAGACCAGCTAGGAATCACAAACACAACGTTACGTTCTTCATTTAGGTCACCAGAGACCAGCTAGGAATCACAAACACAACGTTACGTTCTTCATTTAGGTCACCAGAGACCAGCTAGGAATCACAAACACAACGTTACGTTCTTCATTTAGGTCACCAGAGACCAGCTAGGAATCACAAACACAACGTTACGTTCTTCATTTAGGTCACCAGAGACCAGCTAGGAATCACAAACACAACGTTATGTTCTTCATTTAGGTTACCAGAGACCAGCTAGGAATCACAAACACAACGTTACGTTCTTCATTTAGGTCACCAGAGACCAGCTAGGAATCACAAACACAACGTTACGTTCTTCATTTAGGTTACCAGAGACCAGCTAGGAATCACAAACACAACGTTACGTTCTTCATTTAGGTCACCAGAGACCAGCTAGGAATCACAAACACAACGTTACGTTCTTCATTTAGGTTACCAGAGACCAGCTAGGAATCACAAACACAACGTTACGTTCTTCATTTAGGTCACCAGAGACCAGCTAGGAATCACAAACACAACGTTACGTTCTTCATTTAGGTCACCAGAGACCAGCTAGGAATCACAAACACAACGTTACGTTCTTCATTTAGGTCACCAGAGACCAGCTAGGAATCACAAACACAACGTTACGTTCTTCATTTAGGTTACCAGAGACCAGCTAGGAATCACAAACACAACGTTACGTTCTTCATTTAGGTTACCAGAGACCAGCTAGGAATCACAAACACAACGTTACGTTCTTCATTTAGGTTACCAGAGACCAGCTAGGAATCACAAACACAACGTTACGTTCTTCATTTAGGTCACCAGAGACCAGCTAGGAATCACAAACACAACGTTACGTTCTTCATTTAGGTTACCAGAGACCAGCTAGGAATCACAAACACAACGTTACGTTCTTCATTTAGGTTACCAGAGACCAGCTAGGAATCACAAACACAACGTTACGTTCTTCATTTAGGTCACCAGAGACCAGCTAGGAATCACAAACACAACGTTACGTTCTTCATTTAGGTCACCAGAGACCAGCTAGGAATCACAAACACAACGTTACGTTCTTCATTTAGGTCACCAGAGACCAGCTAGGAATCACAAACACAACGTTATGTTCTTCATTTAGGTTACCAGAGACCAGCTAGGAATCACAAACCCAATGTCGCTGTACTTGATCGGAGGAGAGAACGCTAATTTATGAAGAGAAATGATCTCTTACCTTCAGAGGAACACAGACAGGAACCAGCAGCCACCGAGAAAACAAACAGAAAACAGAGAATTATTGATATTATTTATTTGTAGTTTATTTAAATAGGGACAGATACAAAAAACATAGATTATTACAGAAATAACAATCCGATGCCTGTATCACAGTGTTTGTAGCCATGGCTAATTCGCAACACCTGTCCCTATGAGGGCTTTTAACAGTTCAAATAATAAAAGAAGTCAAATTTTTACAGAAAATACAATAAAATGTCCAAAAAAAAAAACAGTTACCACCAATACAAATAAGTGTAGTAAATAAACACATTAACTCAGACTCACAGAGATGCACACCTCACACACACACACACACACACACCTCACACACACACACACACACACACACACACACACACACACACACACACACACACACACACACACACACACACACACACACACACACACACACACACACACACACACAGCTATACATTTCATATGGCATGATCACACTGCTGCTGCTGTTTTAACCATGCTTTTACTAATTTTTTAAAAGTGGACAATTTGGGTATAGCCTTTATATTTGTAGGGAGCCAGTTCCACAGTTTGGCTCCTTTCACAGAAAAAACATTTTGGGCAAAAGAGGTTTTACAAAATGGAATTTTACAGTCTCCACATGCAGCAGCTCTTGTGGATCTTATTATTATTATTATCAGCAGGTTTTATTAAACTCTGCTGTTGTCTGTCAGTCAAATTAACCTGTTTTCAACCAAATCGTCCCAAAAAAAGATAACATAGATGGTTCCCAACAACGTTTTTTAGCGTAGAATAAATGATCAGTTCCCTACTTTCATTTAATTTGGGTTATTTTATTAGATTTTATAGCATTTGAAAAAAATAAATTAATAGAAGGTTGAAAAAAAAAAAGTGACGAAAATGCTTCAAATACGTGGGAAAAAAGGGGCGCCTGGGTAGCTCAGTCCTCAGCTCAGAGGTTGTCGGTTCAATCCCAGACTGACAAGATAAAAATCTGGGTGGGGGAAAGTGAAAGAGCAGCGCTTGTCCCCTCCCTCATTACCACCACTGAGGTGCCCTTGAGCAAGGCCCTTAACCTGCAACCTCAATAAAATAAATAATAAAAGGTTAAAATAAAAATGAAATAAAAAAATTAAGAATACGTTTTTTATTTGGACCCAGAATGACAGAAATCTGTGTGGAAAGGCTTTATTTTATTATTAGTTTATTTGTCGGGGACAAAGCAGCGCACATTATTACATACATAATTATCATAGCCAAAGCCATAACAATACGTGTAGATGTGTTGCATAAAAGGATTCTAGCCAATTGGCTAATTTGCAACCAGTCCCTGGTTAAGCCTTTCTAAAAATATGTATCCAAATATAATTTTGCAGCAAATACATTGTATACTAATATTTTATTGACCCAGAGTCCCGTTGTAGTGAAAGAGTGTAGAGAGAGAGAGAGGTTAACTCGTTGTAGTGAAAGAGAGAGTGCAGAGAGAGAGAGGTTAACCCGTTGTAGTGAAAGAGAGAGTGCAGAGAGAGAGGTTAACCCGTTGTAGTGAAAGAGAGAGTGTAGAGAGAGAGAGAGGTTAACCCGTTGTAGTGAAAGAGAGAGTGTAGAGAGAGAGGTTAACTCGTTGTAGTGAAAGAGAGAGTGCAGAGAGAGAGGTTAACCCGTTGTAGTGAAAGAGAGAGTGTAGAGAGAGAGAGGTTAACCCGTTGTAGTGAAAGAGAGAGTGCAGAGAGAGAGGTTAACCCGTTGTAGTGAAAGAGAGAGTGTAGAGAGAGGTTAACTCGTTGTAGTGAAAGAGAGAGTGCAGAGAGAGAGAGGTTAACTCGTTGTAGTGAAAGAGAGAGTGTAGAGAGAGAGGTTAACTCGTTGTAGTGAAAGAGAGAGTGTAGAGAGAGAGGTTAACTCGTTGTAGTGAAAGAGTGCAGAGAGAGAGGTTAACCCGTTGTAGTGAAAGAGAGAGTGTAGAGAGAGAGGTTAACTCGTTGTAGTGAAAGAGAGAGTGTAGAGAGAGAGAGGTTAACCCGTTGTAGTGAAAGAGAGAGTGTAGAGAGAGAGAGGTTAACCCGTTGTAGTGAAAGAGAGAGTGCAGAGAGAGAGAGGTTAACCCGTTGTAGTGAAAGAGAGAGTGTAGAGAGAGAGGTTAACTCGTAGTGAAAGAGAGAGTGTAGAGAGAGAGGTTAACTCGTAGTGAAAGAGAGAGTGTAGAGAGAGAGGTTAACTCGTTGTAGTGAAAGAGAGAGTGTAGAGAGAGAGTGTTAACTCGTTGTAGTGAAAGAGTGTAGAGAGAGAGGTTAACTCGTTGTAGTGAAAGAGAGAGTGCAGAGAGAGTGGTTAACTCGTTGTAGTGAAAGAGAGAGTGTAGAGAGAGAGGTTAACTCGTTGTAGTGAAAGAGAGAGTGTAGAGAGAGTGGTTAACTCGTTGTAGTGAAAGAGAGAGTGTAGAGAGAGAGGTTAACTCGTTGTAGTGAAAGAGAGAGTGTAGAGAGAGAGTGGTTAACTCGTTGTAGTGAAAGAGAGAGTGTAGAGAGAGAGGTTAACTCGTTGTAGTGAAAGAGAGAGTGCAGAGAGAGTGGTTAACTCGTTGTAGTGAAAGAGAGAGTGCAGAGAGAGTGGTTAACTCGTTGTAGTGAAAGAGAGAGTGTAGAGAGAGAGGTTAACTCGTTGTAGTGAAAGAGAGAGTGTAGAGAGAGTGGTTAACTCGTTGTAGTGAAAGAGAGAGTGTAGAGAGAGAGGTTAACTCGTTGTAGTGAAAGAGAGAGTGTAGAGAGAGAGGTTAACTCGTTGTAGTGAAAGAAAGAGTGTAGAGAGAGAGAGGTTAACTCGTTGTAGTGAAAGAGAGAGTGTAGAGAGAGAGAGGTTAACTCGTTGTAGTGAAAGAGAGAGTGTAGAGAGAGAGAGGTTAACTCGTTGTAGTGAAAGAGTGTAGAGAGAGAGAGGTTAACTCGTTGTAGTGAAAGAGAGAGTGTAGAGAGAGAGGTTAACTCGTTGTAGTGAAAGAGAGAGTGTAGAGAGAGTGGTTAACTCGTTGTAGTGAAAGAGAGAGTGTAGAGAGAGTGGTTAACTCGTTGTAGTGAAAGAGAGAGTGTAGAGAGAGTGGTTAACTCGTTGTAGTGAAAGAGAGAGTGTAGAGAGAGAGGTTAACTCGTTGTAGTGAAAGAGAGAGTGTAGAGAGAGTGGTTAACTCGTTGTAGTGAAAGAGAGAGTGTAGAGAGAGAGGTTAACTCGTTGTAGTGAAAGAGAGAGTGTAGAGAGAGTGGTTAACTCGTTGTAGTGAAAGAGAGAGTGTAGAGAGAGAGGTTAACTCGTTGTAGTGAAAGAGAGAGTGCAGAGAGAGTGGTTAACTCGTTGTAGTGAAAGAGAGAGTGCAGAGAGAGTGGTTAACTCGTTGTAGTGAAAGAGAGAGTGTAGAGAGAGAGGTTAACTCGTTGTAGTGAAAGAGAGAGTGTAGAGAGAGTGGTTAACTCGTTGTAGTGAAAGAGAGAGTGTAGAGAGAGAGGTTAACTCGTTGTAGTGAAAGAGAGAGTGTACAGAGAGAGGTTAACTCGTTGTAGTGAAAGAAAAGAGTGTAGAGAGAGGGAAACTCGTGTAGAGAGTGTGAGAGAGTTAACTCGTTGTAGTGAAAGAGAAAGAGTGTAGAGAGAGAGAGGTTAACTCGTTGTAGTGAAAGAGAGAGTGTAGAGAGAGAGGTTAACTCGTTGTAGTGAAAGAGTGTAGAGAGAGAGAGGTTAACTCGTTGTAGTGAAAGAGAGAGTGTAGAGAGAGAGGTTAACTCGTTGTAGTGAAAGAGAGAGTGTAGAGAGAGTGGTTAACTCGTTGTAGTGAAAGAGAGAGTGTAGAGAGAGAGGTTAACTCGTTGTAGTGAAAGAGTGTAGAGAGAGAGAGGTTAACTCGTTGCAGTGAAAGAGAGAGTGTAGAGAGAGAGGTTAACTCGTTGTAGTGAAAGAGAGAGTGTAGAGAGAGTGGTTAACTCGTTGTAGTGAAAGAGAGAGTGTAGAGAGGTTAACTCGTTGTAGTGAAAGAGAGAGTGTAGAGAGAGAGGTTAACTCGTTGTAGTGAAAGAGAGAGTGTAGAGAGAGAGGTTAACTCGTTGTAGTGAAAGAGAGAGTGTAGAGAGAGTGGTTAACTCGTTGTAGTGAAAGAGAGAGTGTAGAGAGAGAGAGTGGTTAACTCGTTGTAGTGAAAGAGAGAGTGTAGAGAGAGAGGTTAACTCGTTGTAGTGAAAGAGAGAGTGCAGAGAGAGAAGTTAACCCGTTGTAGTGAAAGAGAGAGTGTAGAGAGAGAGGTTAACCCACATGTGTCAAACTCAAGGCCCGCGGGCCAAATGCGGCCCCCCGCAGATTTTAATCCGGCCCGCATATCAATTTAGGTTCACAATAAAGTTTGGCCCGCCTAGTTTTTGTCACTTTTGCAGACGCTTTTGGTGCCTTTTTCCAACGTTTTGTGGCCTTTTCTGGCGTTTTTTCCAATGTTTTTGTTGCTTTTTTCAACATTTTTTGTTGCTTTTTTTCTTTGATGGCTAAGTTAATTTTTGGGGGCTTTATGTCGACCAAACTGTAAGTAAGAATTTATGAGACACGCAATAATCCAGTAAAAGATCCTTGACTTTTTCGATGAAATAAAAGCATGTGAATAAACTAAACATGTCTGGCCCTTGATGTGATTCTTAGTTTCCAGTGTGGCCCTCTGGGAAGTTGAGTTTGACACCTCTGGGTTAACCCATTGTAGTGAAAGAGAGAGTGCAGAGAGAGAGGTTAACCCGCTGTAGTGAAAGAGAGAGTGTAGAGAGAGAGGTTAACCCGCTGTAGTGAAAGAGAGAGTGTAGAGAGAGAGGTTAACCCGCTGTAGTGAAAGAGAGTGTAGAGAGAGAGGTTAACTCGTTGTAGTGAAAGAGAGAGTGTAGAGAGAGAGGTTAACCCGCTGTAGTGAAAGAGAGAGTGTAGAGAGAGAGGTTAACCCGCTGTAGTGAAAGAGAGAGTGTAGAGAGAGAGGTTAACTCGTTGTAGTGAAAGAGAGAGTGTAGAGAGAGAGGTTAACTCGTTGTAGTGAAAGAGAGAGTGTAGAGAGAGAGAGGTTAACTCGTAGTGAAAG
>JABUOV010000206.1:27500-32500 GCA_025617405.1 Perca schrenkii
TACAGTATTAGAGGGACCACTAAGGTCTATATAAAAGAGACTTCAGATAAAGTATTAGGAGACCACTAAGGTCTATATAAAAGAGACTTCAGATACAGTATTAGGGGGACCACTAAGGTCTATATAAAAGAGACTTCAGATACAGTATTAGGGGACCACTAAGGTCTATATAAAAGAGACTTCAGATACAGTATTAGGGGACCACTAAGGTCTATATAAAAGAGACTTCAGATACAGTATTAGAGGGACCACTAAGGTCTATATAAAAAGAGACTTCAGATACAGTATTAGGGGACCACTAAGGTCTATATAAAAGAGACTTCAGATACAGTATTAGAGGACCACTAAGGTCTATATAAAAGAGACTTCAGATACAGTATTAGAGGACCACTAAGGTCTATATAAAGAGACTTCAGATACAGTATTAGAGGACCACTAAGGTCTATATAAAGAGACTTCAGATACAGTATTAGAGGACCACTAAGGTCTATATAAAGAGACTTCAGATACAGTATTAGGGGACCACTAAAGAAAATAAACAAAGGAAAATATAGATTGAAAGACAGAAATAAAGGGCAAGGCCCCGTCGGCTGCTGTCTTATATATTATATATCTCTGTCTGTCTCCATTAATTATTACTGGCTGCTGTCTGTAGACCGACAGCCAATCGCAGAGCTCCCACGCTGTCGGCCAATCAGAGAGCAGGGATCACAGTAACCGGGGGCCAGTTTCCTCATCCGCTCCACCACCCTTTTCCCTCTCGTTTCCTCGTTTCCTTTCCTCTCTCTAACCCTCTGATCCCCTTCGTATTTCATATCAAAACATTCAGAACAAACTCAGCTTTCTTCTCAGTGAGACCGATATTTGTCCTGGAGTAATGTGGGAAGAGATAATGTGGCCCTAAATCTGAAAGTTAAACGTATTTCCTGACCCAAAGTGTGTCTAAATATGACACTAAACGGGACACACACACACACACACAGCAACACACACACACACACACAGCAACACACACACATGCAGAAGATTACAAATTAAAATATTAGGGTGCAAATCCTCCATCATAACAGCGATGCTCCAAGGTCCAAACGCGCCTGGCTTTTAAAGGGAATGGGAGATGATCTCTGATTGGTTGATGAATGGGAGATGATCTCTGATTGGTTGATGAATGGGAGATGATCTCTGATTGGTTGATTGCATGTTACGCCCAAAACACACAGTCTATGGTTTGAACATGTATTTCGTTAAAAAAGCAAGACAGCGGCTGCTGCTGCAAAAGAGAGAGAATTTGTGTGGGAGAAAATTGCTGCTCGAGTCAATGCGTACGCATTAACAGTGTATTAATTTCATATTTAATCACAGTTAACTTTACTGGTGAAAACTGGAAATTTAGGCTACACCTATACTTTTATTCAGGTGCAATCCTGCGGGCGAAAAAGTAAACTATACTATTCCCATTCTGAGGCTGCAGCACCATGATCATTAACAGAATTATAAGTATAATCATTTATTTCATGGTTTGTGTCCAGGGAACACGTTTAAAAAACGTTTCAGAGCGAGTCACACTTTTCTGACGGCTCTGCATACAGTGGCTTTACTATTACAGTATGATCCATATACACACCAATACACACAGATACACACACACAGATACACACACAGTGGCTTTACTATTACAGTATGATCCGCTACACACCAATACACACAGATACACACACACAGATACACACACAGTGGCTTTACTATTACAGTATGATCCGCTACACACCAGTACACACAGATACACACACACAGATACACACACAGTGGCTTTACTATTACAGTATGATCTGCTGCTGTTATAAAGAAAACTGCCGTTTGCAAAAAACGTAATATGCGAAACAAAGAATCTGCTGGGATGTTAAAGCCTGTCCACGATGTTGAACTAGTGGAAGGATAAGGTATCATATCTATAGACTGTTGAAAAAAATACCTGCAGTAATATCATCTCCCAACGTAAACTCTCTCTGAATTAATACAGCTTTTTCATCAACGGGATCATCGACAAAAGGACATGACATGTTTGAGAAAAAAAACATTTTAGTCTGCCTAACATAAACCAATAGGCTACGTTTTTTTATTCATGCAGATAAAACGGCATTAAAATGCGCCTGATACAGACTGAATGAATGAATGAGGAAATGAGTTTCCCCTCCCTCTGAGAGGGAGGAGAATGAGAGAAACTCGAGGTTTCTTGAAGAAAACCTGCTCCCGACCAGGTTAGGTTCACAGACTCAGATACCATAGTAAGTGACTCCGAGGTTAAGTTACCTCTCTTTCTGGAACGGAAAACCCAGAGTTTCCCTCATCTCAGGGTTAACCAACTCTGAGTTTTCACTAAACCTGCTTTCTGGAACGGGACCCTGGAGTTATTGTAAAGATACAAGTAGTAGTAGTAGTTTATTTGAACATGTAACAAAAATAAAATATATATTAGGGCTGCTCGATTATGGAAAAAAATATATAATCACGATTATTTCAGTCAATATTGAAAATCACAGTAATTTAACACGGTTACTCGTTGACTTCTGGAAAGATATTGCAGTTATTGAAGTTAAAAAACAAACAGTGGAAAAAGTTCAATAAATCAACAGTAAAAACACACCAACAACTGTGAACTTTAACGTAATACTTTTTATATTTAAACTTTATTTTTCCATTCAGAACACGAGAGAGAAAATAAGAGTTTACTGCAAAACGTAATGAGCTAAGCAATTGTTTTTCTCGATTATTCTGTTTTTTAGGAGCCGAATCATAATCCCGATTACATTTCAATAAATTGCACAGCCCTAATATATATATATATATATATATATATATATATATATATATATATATATATATATATATATATATATATTAAAATGACAAATAAATAATGACATGTACTTCTCAGCACAATCTACCAAAATTATTATAAGTAATTCAAATTAGAAATTCCCATGTTCAAAAAGGATTCTTCTTTATATAAAAGTACATCGTATATCTACCTACCTACAGCTCACATATACCCATACATACACACCCACACACACACACATTTACATTTTTTTTGTTCTCTCTTTCTTTTCCATCTATCTTCCTACTTTCGGTCTATCTATAGTAAATCAAATAACTAGGGCTGTGCTCGATTGAAGAACTTCTTAGTCGACTAACACTCAATCAATCGTACCGACTAATCTATTAATTGATTTAATCGACAGATCTGTAAATCTGAGTTTCTCCACTAAGAGTCATGCTAAAATGATGCATATATTCAATAAGATAATGACCTCCTTTGCATATTTAAACACATTTCAGAAAACGTGTAATACAACAAATAACTGCCTTAACGAAAGTAATCAAAGTAGGTTTCACGGTGATATCTCTTAGGTAAAATGTCAACCCTTAATTCTTGTGTTTACCAGAGATGTGCTCGTACGTTTCTTGGAAATAAGTCATTCAGCATAAAAAAATCGATCATCAGACATGACTAATGGACTAAAGAGATCTAAGTTGACTGAGACCAAAACCACCGATTAGTCCACTAATTGAATAAAAGGCAGCAGCCCTAATAACAACACGCCCATACTAGACTTAGTATAGGTCCAGGGACCTAACTGTCAGTATACAGTACTATCACCTCGAGTCCTTTTCGTATCCATTCAATATATTCATCTTAAAAAGTCTCTTGAAATTGCTGATTGTTGTCCATGATGTCATCTCGTCACTGCAGCTGTTCCAGACACTGTGTACATTGTGATGCAGTGATATTTAGCTTTTGATCTTATGAGTTTCTTTTGAAATACAAACGTTCCTCTTAAGTTAAGCTCACTCTAAGTAAGAATATTCTTCCTTTTCTTTTCAAAAGGTCTCCACACACACACACACACACACACACACACACACACACACACACACACACACACACACACACACACACACTCACACTCACACAGACCGAGACAGACACACACACACACTCACACACACACACTCACAGAGACACTCACACACTCACACACACAGACACACACACACACACACACACACACACACACACACACACACACACACACACACACACACACACACACGCACAGACACTCACACTCAAACACTCACAGAGAGACACACAAACACAAACACACACTCACACACACACACACACACACACACACACACACAGACACACCCAGACACACACACACACACACACACACACACACACACAGACACACACACACACACACACACACACACACACACACACACACACACACACACAGACACACACACACACACACACACACACACACACAGACACACACACACACACACACACACACACACCCAGACACACACACACACACACACAGACACACACACACACATACACACACACACACACACACACACACACACACACACACACACACACACACACACACACACACACACACAGAGAGAGACACACACACAGACACACAGAGACACACACAAACACACACAAACACAGAGACACACACACAGACACACACAGACACACACACACACACACGCGCACAGTAACAGACACACACACACAGAGAGAGACACACACACAGACACACACAGACACACACAAACACACACACACAGAGACACACACACAGACACACACAGACACACACAAACACACACACACAGAGACACACACACAGACACACACACACACACACACACACAGACGTCCCTGCAGTTCAGCTTTCAGATGTCTCTCAGCTTTAACCAAACATAATCTTTTACTCTTCAAACACTGAATGGGTAAAATCTGATGTAATGAAAACACGAGCCACATGACCTCGAGTCACATGACCACGAGTCACATGACCACGAGTCACATGACCACGAGTCACATGACCATGCATGCTGATGTATAAAACATTCAGGGCGCGTCCTAGCAGCGAGCAGATGATTTGAGTTATGGGATTTGAATGCGA
>JABUOV010000206.1:35000-42500 GCA_025617405.1 Perca schrenkii
CCCTATTTTTTTCTGTGATTTTGACAATTTTTCTGACGTTTTTGTCCCTATTTTTTTGGGGTGATTTTGACCCTTTTTCTGACGTTTTTTTATTCAATTTTATAGCATTTGAAAAACAATGTAAACGGTTTTTAAACTGTATTCTGACTCAACTCTGACGAGTCTGTGATTATCCGTCAACATGCATTCTTGTAATATTAGTCAAAATCATTCATCATTTCAGCTTTTTGGACTCAAAAATTAGCTATAATTTAAAAATCACACAAGGTTTTTGTCACTTTGTCTGAAAATTTTTGGACCCTTTTTAAGTCATTTTTGTCCCTATTTTTTGGACCATTTTTCTGACGTTTTCGTAAATTTTTTGTCACTTTTTCTGACTTTTTTTTACCCTTTTTCTGCCCCTATTTTTTTGTCACTTTTTTCGTCCATTTTTTGGACAGTTTTTGTCACTTTGTCTGAAATTGTTTGACCCTTTTTCTGTCATTTTTGTCCCTATTTCTTTGACAATTTTTTCTTACAGTCATTTTTGTCCCTATTTTTTGGACCATTTTTCTGACGCTTTTCAGAATTTTTTGTCACTTTTTCTGACTTTTTTTTACCCTTTTTCTGCCCCTATTTTTTTGTCACTTTTTTTCGTCCATTTTTTGGACAGTTTTTGTCACTTTGTCTGAAATTGTTTGACCCTTTTTCTGTCATTTTTGTCCCTATTTCTTTGACAATTTTTCTGACGTTTTTGTCAATTTTTATGTCACTTTTTCGTGACAGTTTTTGTCACTTCTTCTGACGTTTTTGTCCCTATTTTTTTGTGATTTTGACCCTTTTTCTGACGATTTTGAGTTGTTTTATTCAATTTTAGAGCATTTGAAAAACAATGTAAACGGTTTTTAAACAGTATTCTGACTCAACTCTGACGAGTCTGTGATTATCCATCAACATGCATTCTTGTAATATTAGTCAAAATCATTCATCATTTCAGCTTTTTGGACTCAAAAATTAGCTATAATTTAAAAATCACACAAGGTTTTTGTCACTTTGTCTGACATTTTTTTTACCCTTTTTCTGACATTTTTTTTACCCTTTTTCTGCCCCTATTTTTTTGTCACTTTTTCGTCCATTTTTTTGATAGTTTTTCTCACATTTTTGTCCCCTTTATTGACACTTGTCAATTTTTTAACACTGACGTTTTTGTCAATTTTTTTGGTCACTTTTTCTGGCGTTTTTATCCCTTTTTTTTAACCATTTTTCTGTCATTTTTGGGACACTTTTTCAGACTTTTTTTTTTTTTTACCCTTTTTCTGACATTTTTTGTCCATTTATTTTTTATTACTGTTGACCCTTTTGTCCACTACCACCAGTACTGTCTACACGCCACGGACACCAACTTATTACCACTACTGTTATACTTATTTTTTCGGAATTCATGGTGAATAATAATAATAATATAATAATAAATTATAGCTAGTTTTTGAGTCCAAAAAGCTGAAATGATGAATGATTTTGACTAATATTAGAGGAATGCATGTTGATGGATAATCACAGACTCGTCAGAGTTCAGTCAGAATACAGTTTAAAAACCGTTTACAACCGTTTTTCAAATGCTATAAAATTGAATAAAATAACTCAAAATTCAATCAAAGTAGTGATTTAGAAGAAGGATGAACATTAGAAACAAACGTCCAGAAGAACTGAGATTCTGAGTCCTGACGAAGACACAAACACGCCAACAGAGGAGACAAATAACCGGAAAAAAACGGTGAAAAAAAAAAGGCAAAAAACGAATAAAATGGCAAGAAATTAACAATAATGTGTTAGAAGGGATCTGCCAGTGCTCCCCCACCATCTGGAGAGAAGTCTCCCTACACAGTTTCCTGTCTACCCCCCCCCCACACACACACACACCCTGTGCCCCCTCCCCTCCTCCAAGAAGAAAAACAGATTCACGCTTTCCGAAAAAGAAAAGTAGGTCAGATTTAAATTCAGACTGAAGCTGACGCTCGTAAAACAGCAGCTGGCTTCTCGCTCCACTCCACACGGAAAACCCCTGCAGCCAGCAGAGGGGAGGAAAGGAGGGGAGGAAGGAGGGAAGGAAGGGAGGGAAGGAGGGGAGGGAAGGAGGGAGGGAAAGGGAGGGAAGGGAGGGAAGGGAGGGAAGGAAAGGAGGGGGAGGAAGGGAGGGAGGGAAGGGAAGGAAGGAGGGGAGGAAGGAAAGGAGGAGGGAAGAAAGGAAAGTGGGATAGAAGGACAGTAAAAGAAGAACTATACAAAAAAAAAAAAACTTAAACTGTCTCCTGCAACTTCACTGCAACAAACATAGAAAAGACATTGAACTTTAATTGCAATTTTTTACAAAAGCTCCCACGGAATCACAACACAAATACACAAGCCACAACACAAATACACAAGCCACAACACAAATACACAAGCCACAACACAAATACACAAGCCACAACACAAATACACAAGCCACAACACAAATACACAAGCACCACAACACAAATACACAAGCCACAACACAAATACACAAGCCACTACACAAATACACAAGCCACAACACAAATACACAAGCACCACAACACAAATACACAAGCCACTACACAAATACACAAGCACCACAACACAAATACACAAGCACCACAACACAAATACACAAGCCACAACACAAATACACAAGCCACAACACAAATACACAAGCCACAACACAAATACACAAGCCACAACACAAATACACAAGCACCACAACACAAATACACAAGCCACAACACAAATACACAAGCCACAACACAAATACACAAGCCACTACACAAATACACAAGCCACAACACAAATACACAAGCCACAACACAAATACACAAGCCACAACACAAATACACAAGCCACAACACAAATACACAAGCCACTACACAAATACACAAGCCACAACACAAATACACAAGCCACAACACAAATACACAAGCCACAACACAAATACACAAGCCACAACACAAATACACAAGCCACTACACAAATACACAAGCCACAACACAAATACACAAGCCACAACACAAATACACAAGCCACTACACAAATACACAAGCCACAACACAAATACACAAGCCACTACACAAATACACAAGCACCACAACACAAATACACAAGCCACAACACAAATACACAAGCCACAACACAAATACACAAGCCACAACACAAATACACAAGCCACAACACAAATACACAAGCCACTACACAAATACACAAGCCACAACACAAATACACAAGCCACAACACAAATACACAAGCCACTACACAAATACACAAGCCACAACACAAATACACAAGCACCACAACACAAATACACAAGCCACAACACAAATACACAAGCCACAACACAAATACACAAGCCACAACACAAATACACAAGCCACAACACAAATACACAAGCCACTACACAAATACACAAGCCACTACACAAATACACAAGCACCACAACACAAATACACAAGCCACTACACAAATACACAAGCCACAACACAAATACACAAGCCACTACACAAATACACAAGCCACTACACAAATACACAAGCACCACAACACAAATACACAAGCCACTACACAAATACACAAGCACCACAACACAAATACACAAGCCACTACACAAATACACAAGCCACAACACAAATACACAAGCCACAACACAAATACACAAGCACCACAACACAAATACACAAGCCACTACACAAATACACAAGCCACTACACAAATACACAAGCCACTACACAAATACACAAGCCACTACACAAATACACAAGCACCACAACACAAATACACAAGCCACAACACAAATACACAAGCCACAACACAAATACACAAGCCACTACACAAATACACAAGCACCACAACACAAATACACAAGCCACTACACAAATACACAAGCACCACAACACAAATACACAAGCCACTACACAAATACACAAGCCACAACACAAATACACAAGCCACAACACAAATACACAAGCACCACAACACAAATACACAAGCACCACAACACAAATACACAAGCCACAACACAAATACACAAGCCACTACACAAATACACAAGCCACAACACAAATACACAAGCCACTACACAAATACACAAGCACCACAACACAAATACACAAGCCACAACACAAATACACAAGCCACAACACAAATACACAAGCCACAACACAAATACACAAGCCACAACACAAATACACAAGCCACTACACAAATACACAAGCCACTACACAAATACACAAGCACCACAACACAAATACACAAGCCACTACACAAATACACAAGCACCACAACACAAATACACAAGCCACAACACAAATACACAAGCCACAACACAAATACACAAGCCACTACACAAATACACAAGCCACTACACAAATACACAAGCCACTACACAAATACACAAGCACCACAACACAAATACACAAGCCACTACACAAATACACAAGCACCACAACACAAATACACAAGCCAAAACACAAATACACAAGCACCACAACACAAATACACAAGCCACAACACAAATACACAAGCCACTACACAAATACACAAGCCACTACACAAATACACAAGCCACAACACAAATACACAAGCACCACAACACAAATACACAAGCCACTACACAAATACACAAGCCACAACACAAATACACAAGCACCACAACACAAATACACAAGCCACAACACAAATACACAAGCCACTACACAAATACACAAGCCACTACACAAATACACAAGCCACAACACAAATACACAAGCACCACAACACAAATACACAAGCACCACAACACAAATACACAAGCACCACAACACAAATACACAAGCCACTACACAAATACACAAGCACCACAACACAAATACACAAGCACCACAACACAAATACACAAGCCACTACACAAATACACAAGCACAACTACACAAATACACAAGCACCACAACACAAATACACAAGCACCACAACACAAATACACAAGCACCACAACACAAATACACAAGCCACAACACAAATACACAAGCACCACAACACAAATACACAAGCCACTACACAAATACACAAGCACCACAACACAAATACACAAGCCACTACACAAATACACAAGCACCACAACACAAATACACAAGCCACTACACAAATACACAAGCCACAACACAAATACACAAGCCACAACACAAATACACAAGCACCACAACACAAATACACAAGCACCACAACACAAATACACAAGCCACAACACAAATACACAAGCCACAACACAAATACACAAGCCACTACACAAATACACAAGCCACAACACAAATACACAAGCACCACAACACAAATACACAAAGCACCACAACACAAATACTACAAGCCACATACACAAATACACAAATACACAAGCCACAACACAAATACACAAGCACCACAACACAAATACACAAGCCACAACACAAATACAAGCCACAACACAAATACAAGCACACACAACAAATACACAAGTCACTACACAAATACACAAGCCACTACACAAATACACACACCACAACACAAATACAGCCACTACACAAATACACAAGCCACTACACAAATACACAAGCCACTATCACAAATACACAAGCACCACAACACAAATACACAAAGCCACTACACAAATACACAAGCACCACAACACAAATACACAAGCCAAAACACAAATACACAAGCCACAACACAAATACATGGCCACTACACAAATACACAAGCCACTACACAAATACATGTAAGCCACAACACAAATACACAAGCCACTACACAAATACACAAGCCACTACACTAAATACACAAGCCACTACACAAATACACAAGCACCACAACACAAATACACAAGCCACTACACAAATACACAAGCACCACAACACAAATACACATAAACACAAATACACAAGCACCACAACACAAATACACAAGCCACAACACAAATACACAAGCCACTACACAAATACACAAGCCACTACACAAATACACAAGCCACAATACAAATACACAAGCACCACAACACAAATACACAAGCCACTACACAAATACACAAGCCACAACACAAATACACAAGCACCACAACACAAATACACAAGCCACAACACAAATACACAAGCCACTACACAAATACACAAGCCACTACACAAATACACAAGCCACAATACAAATACACAAGCCACTACACAAATACACAAGCACCACAACACAAATACACAAGCACCACAACACAAATACACAAGCCACAACACAAATACACAAGCACCACAACACAAATACACAAGCCACTACACAAATACACAAGCACCACAACACAAATACACAAGCCACTACACAAATACACAAGCACCACAACACAAATACACAAGCCACTACACAAATACACAAGCCACAACACAAATACACAAGCCACAACACAAATACACAAGCACCACAACACAAATACACAAGCACCACAACACAAATACACAAGCCACAACACAAATACACAAGCCACAACACAAATACACAAGCCACAACACAAATACACAAGCCACAACACAAATACACAAGCACCACAACACAAATACACAAGCACCACAACACAAATACACAAGCCACAACACAAATACACAAGCCACTACACAAATACACAAGCCACAACACAAATACTCAAGCACCACAACACAAATACTCAAGCACCACAACACAAATACACAAGCACCACAACACAAATACACAAGCCACTACACAAATACACAAGCACCACAACACAAATACACAAGCACCACAACACAAATACACAAGCCACTACACAAATACACAAGCACAACTACACAAATACACAAGCACCACAACACAAATACACAAGCACCACAACACAAATACACAAGCACCACAACACAAATACACAAGCCACAACACAAATACACAAGCACCACAACACAAATACACAAGCACCACAACACAAATACACAAGCACCACAACACAAATACACAAGCACCACAACACAAATACACAGACACTACACAAGCACCACAACACAAATACACAAGCCACTACACAAATACACAAGCACCACAACACAAATACACAAGCACCACAACACAAATACACAAGCCACAACACATTATTATCTGATCCGTTTGTTGCCGACAAACATAAACAAGAAAAATCTGTAGCGTAACAACAAACGTGGAGACCAAACCGACATGAAGAATAATAACAGAACTAACAGATTTATAAACAAACGTTTACCACTCTCACTCTGTCACATGTCAACAACGTCAACAACCGTACGGTTCCTGGGCTCATCTACTAGCTCTAGTCTGGAGGGCTTCTTATTCAGATACAGAAACACAGAGGAGAGAGGAAGAGACTACAACATGGGTAAATGTGTATGTATTCATGTGTGTGTATGTGTGTATGTGTGTCTGTGTGTATGTATGTATAGGTGTATGCATGTATGTTTTTGTGTCTATGTGTATGCATGTGTGTCTATGTGTATGCATGTG
>JABUOV010000206.1:57500-60000 GCA_025617405.1 Perca schrenkii
GAGAGAGAAAGGCCGACAAATAATAATAATAATAATAACAATAATAACAATAAAAATAATGATAATAATAATAATAATAATAATAATAATACTAATAATAACAACAATCTGAGTCTGTCAGAACTTGTAGTGGACTCTAACTGCTGCTGAACATCAGTCCTGTAGGGTTACATTACAGCTTTAAAGAGAGAAAAAGACATTTTAACTTCTATATTTTCATGCTTGTTGTGTGTGTGTGTGTGTGTGTGTGTGTGTGTGTGTGTGTGTGTGTGTGTGTGTGTGTGTGTATGGGTGCGTGCATGCGTCTATGTGTGCATGTGTCTATGTGTGTCTCTATGTGTGCCTGTGTGCGTGTGTGTCTGTGTGTGTGTTGCTTGCGTCTATGTGTGTGTGTGTGTGTCTATGTGTGTCTATGTGTGCATGTGCATGCGTCTATGTGTGTGTGTCTATGTGCGCGTGTGTGTCTATGTGTGCGTGCGTGCGTCTGTGTGTGCATGTGCATCTATGTGTGCGTCTATGTGTGTGTGTCTGTGCGTGCATGTGGGTGTGTGTGTGAGTGCTTGTGTGCATCTATGTGATTGTGCATACATGCTTCTATGTGTGCGTCTATGTGTGCGTGTGTGTGTTTGTGTCTATGTGTGCGTCTATGTGTGCGTGCGTCTATGTGTGTGTGTGTGTGTGTGTCTGTGTGTGCATTTGTCTGTGTGTGTGTGTGTGTCTGTGCGTGTGTATGTGTGCGTGTATGAGTGTGTGCATGCGTCTATGTGTCTATGTGTGTGTCTATGTGTGTTTGTGTGTCTGTGTGTGTGTGTGTCTGTGCGTGTTGTGAGTGTTTGCATGCGTCTATGTGTTGGTCTATGTGTGTGTCTATGTGTGCGTCTATGTGTGTTTGTGTGTGTGTGCGCGCGCGTCTATGTGTTGGTCTATGTGTGCGTCTATGTGTGCGTGTGTGTGCGTGTATGAGTGTGTGTCTATGTATGTGTCTATGTGTGCTTCTATGTGTGTGTCTATGTGTGCGTCTATGTGTGCGTCTATGTGTGCGTCTATGTGTGTGTCTATGTATGTGTCTATGTGTGCTTCTATGTATGTGTCTATGTGTGCGTCTATGTGTGCGTCTATGTGTGCATGCGTCTATGTGTGCGTCTATGTGTGCGTCTATGTGTGTGTCTATGTGTGCATGCGTCTATGTGTGCGTCTATGTGTGCGTCTATGTGTGTGTCTATGTGTGCATGCGTCTATGTGTGCGTCTATGTGTGCGTCTATGTGTGCGTCTATGTGTGCATGCGTCTATGTGTGCGTCTATGTGTGCGTCTATGTGTGTGTCTATGTGTGCATGCGTCTATGTGTGCGTCTATGTGTGCGTCTATGTGTGTGTCTATGTGTGCATGCGTCTATGTGTGCGTCTATGTGTGTGTCTATGTGTGCATGCGTCTATGTGTGCGTCTATGTGTGCGTCTATGTGTGTGTCTATGTGTGCGTCTATGTGTGCGTGTGCGTGTGCGTCTGTGTGTGTGTCTGTGCGTGCATGTGGGTGTGTGTATGAGTGTGTACATGCGTCTATGTGTGTGTATGCGTGCTTGTGTGCGTCTATGTGTGCGTCTATGTGTGTGTATGAGTGCTTGTGTGTGTCTATGTGATTGTGTGTGTGTGCGTCTATGTGTGTGTATGCGTGCTTGTGTGCGTCTATGTGTGCGTGTGTGTCTATGTGTGCGTCTATGTGTGCGTCTATGTGTGTGTGTGTGTGTCTGTGCGTGCATGTGGGTGTATGAGTGTGTGCATGCGTCTATGTGTGTGTATGAGTGCTTGTGTGCGTCTATGTGTGTGTTTCTATGTGTGTGTGTGTGTTGTCATAGTCATGAAAATAAAAAGGAAACACATTGAATGAGAAGGTGTGTCCAAACTTTTAGCCTGTACTGTATATCAGAAATTTGGGTTTCTATCAATCATTCAATATGTTCAAAAGAACAGTAAATGTGGATGGTTCTGGCCCTATGAATCAGAGAGTAAGGAAGGATGAGAGGCGCTTTTAACAAATTATACGTACAATTTATTAGCAAAACAAACAAAAACCTACATAAGAGTTCCCTACAACGCTCTCCACAAGTAGAATGATTCCCTCAGTTGACTACTTTCATTGAATTTGGGCGTTTTATTCAATTTCATAGCATTCAAAAGGAATAAAATGGTTAAAAACGATCAAAAAATTGACGACAATGTGTAAAAAAAAGCTTCAAAAACATCGAAAAAAGAACGAGAAAAAGCATTTTTTTTTTTTTTTTTAAATGGAAAATAAAATGAAAACGAGGTTGGCGGGGAAAAACAACGTGTGTCGAAAAAAAGACGATCAAGACGTTAAAAAAATGGTTTTAAATTTAAATTTTGACTCAGAAACACTAAACACGAAGGTCAAACTCCAATATATATTCTTCATATTGGCCCTCATCAGCTTCCGTACCAACGCTGTCTGACTGAGATTATTAAAAGAAGCATTTTCACAGTA
>JABUOV010000207.1:0-22500 GCA_025617405.1 Perca schrenkii
TCCTTACATCAGACATATGACACAAACAAATAGTCCTTAAATCAGACATATGACACAAACAAATAGTCCTTACATCAGACATATGATCCAAACAAATAGTCCTTACATCATACATATGATCCAAACACATAGTCCTTACATCAGACGTATGATCCAAACACATAGTCCTTACATCACGGGTGGTGATGGCCCAGTGGATATGACCCATGCCTTTGGTGTGGGAGATCTGGGTTCAATTCCCACTGCGATACATCAACCAATGTGTCCTTGAGCAAGGCACTTAACCCCTAGTAGCTCCAGAGGAGTGCGGCCTCTGACATATAAAGTATAGCAATTGTAAGTCGCTTTGGATAAAAGCGTCAGCTAAATGACATGTCATGTAACAGTGTTATAGAGTGTGGTCTAGACCTACTCTATCTGTAAAGTGTCTCGAGATAACTCTTGTTATGATTTGATAATATAAATAAAATTGAATTGAATTGAATTAACATCACACACTACGATGCACTATACACCATTGGGTATGGTAAGGCCAGCTGGACGACTAGCTTATTTTGAATGATTTAAGGCTTTTATGGCTTGTGGTACGAAAGAGAATTTGGATCTGTTCTTGGTCAGAAGGGGGGTGGGCAGAAACAACGCATAGATAGCGGTAGTTTTTTAGGTCTGAACTCAAAACTTATCTGTTTAGAAAGGCTTTTAATACATAGTAGTGGTGTGACAATGTCCCTCTCCTATTTCTGTCACCTTTTCTGATTTTATTGTGTCTCTGTGTCATTCTCTTTATTGTGTGAGATGTTATATGATGTGTTTTAGCTTTGGTTTCTGATGTGAAGCACATTGGATACCTCTTGGCTGGTTAACGTGCTCTATAAATACATGTTGATTGATTGATTGATTGATGCTGATTATGGCTGCTGCTGCTGCTGGTGAACAGAGGTCTTCTGGGAGACTTGGAGTTCATCTTTACTTTGAGAAAAGAACAAAGAACGGCTCTGAAGTCATTCTTAAAAAAGGAAGATGTGTTCAGAGTTTAAAGTTTAATTTATCAGCTAGCGTTGCTCTGATTGGTTGGAGCGCTATCCTATTGGAGCAGAGGGAATCTGAAAGACAACCGTTGATCCCGCCCCTCAGATTGAGACCCGACATCTGGATGTGGGGCTGGCTGGTCAGGAGAGGAAAAACATCCAAATGAAACAAAAATCTCCCAAAGTGGCTGCTGCCCTCTGTTGGCTAACAGCTGCTAACACATCCCCTCTCTCTCTCTCTCCTACTCCACTTCCTGTCTCCTACTCCACTTCCTGTCTAAACGTGTTTCCTCTGAATCTCCTTCCTCTGGTCGTTACAGATCTGCAGATCAACAAAAAGAAAAGAAATAAAGAAAGAGAGAGAGCGACAGAGAGAGAGAGAGACACAGAGAGAGAGAGAGAGAAAGCAGAGCTCCAGCAGCAGGTCAGTGTTTATTCATCAGTTATTTTATTTTTAACAGTTTTCATACCAATGACATCATCTTTGTGTTGCAGCATGTTGTTCGTCCTGTAATAACTCTCTCTCTGTGTGTTACGCAGTCAGGGAAACCTACTTCCTGTTTATACTGCAGTATATATCATATATATATACTTATATGATATCTTGATTCTACTTTTTGGAACTAAAAGAGGACAAAGTCAGGAGAGAGAGAGAGGCTCCATTTACAGCCTGACTCCACTCATTCAGGTGGATTAGATTAGATTATTAAAGTACAACCAGTACAAAGAAATTTAGTTTAACATCTAACCAGTAGTGCAGTCATTAAAAGTGATTTCTCTTTATAGCAGTGCTTAAAAAATACATATAACACAGAATGCAATATGATCATGTTAGTCCATTATTAAAATGCATAGTGTTCTGAGAAATCAGACAGTCCATAGTCCATATAATAGTAGAGACAGAATGCAGTCTGACCATGTTTGTTCTGACATCTCTAAAGTAAATTAAGAAAGAGTTTGGTTTTTAACATCACTGTGTGTACAGCAGCGCCCCCTTTTGGCTAACCAGCAGCAGTAAGTTTAGTTTAAGTTTCACTCTCAGTTGGAAATTTCCATCAGATGTCATTTGAGCGTGCTGTCTTCTCCTGCTGCATCTTTTCTTCTTACATTGTTGCCTTGGATATTATTTGTCTGTAAGTAGGCTACTGTGTTATTAAAAAAATGTTAAAAGTAATTGTACTTGGCATATCTTTGGTTTATTGGAGTCAAATCACTAAATTGATAGTTAGCATGGCTATTGGTAAGCAGCGGCGGCCTTAAGCATCTGGGGGCCCGTTTCTATAACTAATATGGGGCCCTACCCACATAAAACATAAACATAATAGAGCAGAAAAAGCAAGGATTCCTGTTGGTTTGCATCAATGGTATATTATTGTATTACGTGCACTTTCAGCTTAATTGATTTGCGCAGTAGGCCTATACTTTCAGCTGTCTGGGCTGACTTAAAAAAAAAACAGCTCAAACATCCCCTCAACTTGAATTATTTAACAAAAGCAAAGAAGAAAAAGTGTCTGACTGATACTGAACCGAACTTATCATAAATAATGATGGGCTCCGCGTTTTTTCAGCTCCGTGGTCAGCTCATTGGGCGGAGGGCGTAGATTTTTAGAAATCCACCCTTCTGTGTTTGAGTGCTGAGAATGCCCTGATGAGTTCATCTTTGTCCAGCGATTTTGTCACCTCGTGCTCAATTGAAATCCGAGCGAGAGTTGAGCCTCCTGGAGCATTGTTGACCTCAGGTGTGCTTTATCGCCGATTTTAAAATCAACGAGACCATAATTAAAAAAAATTATAATCATTCTGTGTTGCAGAAGACTTAAAACTAGCGATTGTGTTTTTTATTAGTTTCAAGCGAGAGAAACTCCTCTCTCCGCTCGCTACAGTCACAGGCCCTGTCATCATGAGTCGGAGAGCAATGCTGAGGTTTGGATACAGTTCAACTAAACTGTTTCTGTAAATGTAGCTCAGAATCTGCAGGCCAGTGGTTTATTTTGCTGGCACGGCAGTGATAGCAGCCGAGATCTCGCGCACAAGGTCCTCAGCATCCACATCGCCGAGGGTTTTTTCTATATTTGCGCAGCTTTTTTTGAGGGTGTAGTCAATGGTCCCGTGCGTTTTTACGCGCTTCTCCAGCTCGCGTCAGCTGTCCATATTGGCACGGTGTGTATTAGATTTTTCATGATCCTGGAGTGTGAGAGTGAGTCGTTATCACATTCTGAAACCTCTGTGAGTGAGACTACTCGTCCGCTTGCCAAATAAGGTACAGCAGAAACAGAAGACTGAATCGGATGATTTTGAGTACACTAACCATGACCTGCGTATCTTTTCTCCATTTTTCATCTTCATTAAATATCTGTCCTTGGTAAAACGGCGGTGTGATTGGCTTTGTGTGAAGTTAAACTCCTCTATCTGAACAGGACCGCTCCTAACAATATCAATTCGTTGGTCATCGGCAACCTATGCTCCGGCCAGCACCCCGGGTCTGTCTCTGTAAACGGGGCTTACTCCCTGGCATCTCTCTCACCTGTCTCAGCGGTAGGAACTTCATCGTCATGTTCTTGTTCTACTAACAATGTTTGGTCATCATTATTGCCAGCAGTTTCAGTTGAAGACGGATAATCTGTATTTTGGCTAGCATCCTGTGACGGGGGTTCGGCCGCTAGGACGGTAGGGTTAGCCTACAGATGCCGGACCAAAGAAAGAGGTCACTTTTGGTAGATTGAATAAAGCTTTTCTTTTGTTGTCCGATATCTTTCGTTTTTCAGCACCACTGGCATATGTAGGCTACCTTTCATTTCCTCTTAAAATTCTTTTCTTCAAAATAATATTTTAACCTAATGGCAAAAAGGCAAAGGTATAAACAAATGAACTACCGGTATTAGGCCTATACTTCAGATCGCTTAAGACGTTCACTGGGGCGGTAAACGTCGCCATGGTAACCGCGAGTTTGACCAATCAGAGACGTCAGTGTTGTTGAATTGTGGGTAGTGTAGTATTTCTCCAGAAGATCGCAAATAAAAAAGGTTGATTTCAGACCTTGTGGCTTTTATAGGAGCAGAAACTTTTGTTTCGCAACCTCGTAGCTTGTGGTCAATCTAACTTGGATGGTTTAGACATTATGGCTGAAAATCAATATCCTACGGAGAAAATTAATGGGATTTTGCTGGTCTGTTGGGGCCCCCCTTGGAGGGCGGGGCCTGTTTCAATTGAAACGGGTGAAACATAGGTAAGGCCGCGTCTGTTGGTAAGTTAAGTAAAGTTTATTTCTATAGCACATTTAAAAACAGCTCGCGCTGACCAAAGTGCTGTATATAGCGCATTAGCCACAGGGTAATAAAATAACAATAAAAATAAAAGACAAAAATCAGTGATTTAGGCTAAAAAGCACATTTAAAGACAAACACTTAATTACAATAGGGTGACAAGATTTCCTGGAGCTAAAACCGGGACACTTTGCGCGTGACCGTGTGTTTGTGCACGCACACGCTTTTTAACGTGAACGTGTGCCAGCCCAGGTCAGACACAGACACAGACAGTAACTTCATTATTTTGATCCTAGGCTCCTCGTCTAATAATAACAGTGTTTTTTCCTGTGAAATTAACAAAATTGCAGTAACAGCTTTTTTCAGTTTAGTGTGAGATTTATGTTGAGATTTTTTCTAAAAAAGATTTTTTGAAGTGTTATTGATTCCAATAACAGCAAAGTAATTAAAATGATTTATTTATTTATGCACCTATTTCTACCTTTTTCTGAATCAATGTATGCTGCAAATATCTTTATGTGAAGAGAAACATAGATAACAATCCAAATATAAAAACATAATGGAATATATTGCAGTAAGACTGTCAGGCATTCTGTATTGCTTTCAACTATTTATTCTCCTTTGGATGGATTTTTAAAATAATATCTGAGTCAGCACACATGTAGCCTATAGGCATCATTTACTCTTACCTCCTGTTTTGCGTATTTTGTTGGTTAAGTAACCTCCTTAATGTGCTTATGACTATTATTCACCTCAATGATACATTCATTCATTTGAATTTATTAATAAACCCCTGGACTGTAATATTTCAGATGTGTTTGAGCAAGATTTACTGCTCTTATCCAAAACTTTGTGCACATTCAAAGTATATAAACACAGTATATCTGTGTTCTCTGTGATTTGGAGGAGTCGTGATATTTTGAGTCGTGATAATAGGCTATTACAAGAATAAAGTCACAAGCTATATTTCAGAAAATAATCTATTCCTGCACCATAGTCTGCTGTGCATTACGTGATTACTCTGCTGATACGGTAGATCTCAGACCTTCTGACATACAGAGCCCCGTTTGGGTCTCTGGTCTCTGAATGAGACAAATAGTTTAGCTAGGGAAGTGGCTGTACGCTGCTCTACGTCGGAGGTGGAAACCCGAAACTACAGAAATACACGGAGCACAAACGCAACACATCTGCCGCAGCATGTCCACAGCTGAGCGCGTCCATTAACCTAAAGCTGCAGCATTTTACAGAGAGTGGACACTAAAAGTGACGCACAGGTCTGCTTCAGAGCTCCGTGTGTTTGAGTCTGAACCGTAGACTGGAAATGTCAGGTCACGGGAACTTCAAACTAAATCATTAGTGTTGCGCTCCTAAACGTTGTGTTGATGGCATCAATGTCTTAGACTGATTTGGCTAGGATTCCTCCGAAAACTTCACCCCTTTCACAGCTTTCCTCACGGAGAGACTGTTGCTAGGTGATAGCAACAAATACAGCATGGTCGGACCCCGCACGTAGCTGCCCGTTGTATTCGCCTCGGAAAAATAAACTGGACAAAGTTACATTCAGGGCTACACTCAAAACATTCGGGGCTGAAGACACGGCAAAATCGGCTGACGCCGCTCCTGGTGTAAACCGGGACATTTTAGCGTCCCGGCAGGCTTTTGTCGGGACTCGGGACAAGCAATTAAAAATCGGGACTGTCCCGGTCAAACCGGGACGTCTGGTCACCCTAAATTACAAACATAGCAGGATAAGACTAAATTAAGTTGTTATCAGTTGTTACTCAGCATTTTCTGTTGCTATAAGTTGTCAGTTTGCACTATATTTGGGTATCTGTATTAGTTTCATCTCATTAATCCATATCTCCAGATGCGCACATGTTTGTGCTAGGTGACTTTAAACACTTTTCATTGAAAAAAAACTCATTTCTACCAATATGTCACCTGCTCAACCAGGCATAACACAATTTTTGACATGTGTTATGTGTGTTAACTGCTTATCTGGACGCTCTAGAGTGCAGACGCTTTGCTGCTTGCTCCTGCTTCTGTTGCATATTTCTTGCATATTTCTGCTGATAATCTTGCTTTTCCTCTGAGACAAACTATGAGCAGTGGCTCTTGGATACTTATAAATCACTGGACTATACATTTTTTGTAGACATAGTAGGCTATTGCCATATTTGAAAATTTTTCTGCGTGAGCATGGCCTACCAATAGCTCAAGCCTGTCCTAAAGTGACTTTAGCTAAAGCTAATTAGCAGCAAGATGCCTTCCTTCTCCATGGAGGACTACTACAAACTCCTTCAGAAGATTGTAGTTCTGAAACCAAAATTTACCGGTTAGAAGTAAACATGGAAGTGAACGGATCTTGTGGAAATGACACAAAACAATGGACAAAAGCATGCTAACACACGGCTAACTAGCACCAGCAAGACTACAAACAAACAGGAGGGCTGTGGAATGGGTAATAAATCAACAAGTGGTAGTCCTCCCTGGAACATCATTGGTGCAAAGCCTAAGAGTAAATCATTTTCTTGGGAAATGGGAGGACGACTAACGGGCAGGACACAGCGCCCTGAGATTTGTGATATGACCGGCTGGCCTGCATTATCATCCAGGCAGAGCGCCTCTTTAACCCCTGTACATAGCAGGACACAGCCGTGGACAGCTGCAAAAGGGAAAATTAGCAACAAAATGCCTCCCCAACAACTGGCAGGACCCTGGACATGACCTGGATTACGTCTCATCGTCACACAGCAGGGTAAGGACTCAGAGCAATTCTAAAAGTAAAAAGCTACAGAGAAAGCTAACGACTGGGCCCCAAACTCTGATTGTGGGTGACTCTGCTGTGAAAGATATAAAAAGCAGTAAACACACCAAAATACTCTGTTTTCCCAAAGACATGGTGTCTGACTTGGCCCAAAGAATCCCAGATATCATAGCAGCACACCCAACTGTGAAGAACATTGTACTGCACATAGGGTCAAATGATGTTGTAAAGCAAGAGTCTGAAGTGCTGAATCGTGACTTCATGAATCTGCTGAACGCAGTCAGCTCCCTAAACGCAAAGGTGTTTATCAGTGGCCCAATACCGCCAGTCAGAAGAGGAGCTGAGAGATTCAGCAGACTGTAGGCACTGAACAGATGGCTTTCAACTGCATGTACCAACAACCATTCTCTGCAGTTCATTGACAATTTTAACATTTTCTGGGTCTGCAGACATCTTTTTAAAGCAGATGGACTTTTCCTTAACAAGCCAGGAGTAAGCTGTTCACCTCTAGCCTACTTTACTTTCTGCACCACACATCTGCTCCCTTGGCCAAGGGCACGAGACAAGATGTACCAAAACAAGAGGAAGACACAACAACAAAGTGCGGCAGTGAGCCATCACAGCCCCCACCTGAGCAAAGATTTGACTAGGGGAGACTAAAGACCGGATATGAGAAATCTCAACCCCCCTTTTCACCCGTCAAACACTCCTCAAACCCCTTTAACAACCACGACAGCTATGAGGACCTCTTTAGGGATACGTCGCTCTCCCATCTTTCCCCCATCCCCATGTTGGAGTTCACTGACCAGATGAAGCAGCTGGTGAATGCTGGAACCAAGTATGCCCCCCTTCCTTCTCCCATCGTAAAATACCAGGCACCTATCCCTCCTCAAGGACGGCAGTGAACTCCTTCTCCCCAAACTGATAAGGATACTTGTGTGCAAAATGCAGTAAGCATTATCTGATATGTGCCGGGTCCAGGCTGCATGCATCGTAACACTCATGACTCTTTCCAGGACAAGCCTGGGCCCTGCGTATTAGATTCTTCCATTTATGTTGTGATACATAATAGAAAAAGAATGGCGAATAAGCCCGTAACTGCAAACTTTGCAAATTTAGCATCCATTCCTCGTCAGCAACAACCTGTACCAAAAAATTGTTTTAACACAATAACACTAGCCTTACTAAACGTCAGGTCTTTGGCAGGTAAATCATTTTTAATAAATTATTTTATTATTAAGCACAATCTTGATTTTATGTTTTTAACTGAAACCTGGTTGGACCATAATAACAGTGCTGCTGTTCTCATCGAGTCAGCCCCCCCATAACTTTAGTTTTATGAGTGAGAATAGAGTGAATAAGAAAGGAGGTGGAGTCGCCATTTTGTTTAATGACTCATTCCAATGTACTCAAATATCTTACGGAAATTTTCCTTCTTTTGAATATGTGGCTCTTCAGCTAAGATCCTCCCCTCAAGCTCTACTTCTAAATATCTACAGGCCACCTAAATACTGTGCAAACTTCTTTGACGACTTTACTGAACTTCTGTCTATAATCTGTATTAACTTTGACCGTGTAATTATTAGTGGTGATTTTAACATTCATGTTGACAACCCGAGGGACCAGAGAACTGAGTTGTGTTTTTGAGAGCTATGGACTGACTCAACATGTGACACAGCCCATGCACAATAAGATATACACAAATGTCATTTCTTCACTTTTTTTTTTATTTGTCACTATTTTTTCCTTCCTCATACCGATTCCGATACCTTAATTTGCGTATCTGTTTTTTTTATGTTTTTATGATTATTTTTCAGTATTTTAGGCCTTTATTTGTATTGGACAGCTTAAACATGAAAGGGGAGAGAGAGAAAGGGGGGATGACATGCAGCAAAGGGCCGCAGGTCAGATATCTGTCTGTATAAGTACTGTATGCTTAAAATAATAATATTTGTTAACAGCTTAGTTTTCTACTAACCCTGTATGATGGGACTGCTATCAGAGAATGAATGTCATATAACTTTATATTTGAGTCTATTTTGACAGTCAGTCATAACAGAAAAATAGTTGAAATTAATTTAAATTAAACTACTTTTAAAGTAGATTTTTTTTTCTGGTTAAATTACTTGGTATTTGATCGGAGACTCGCAGCATACACGCTGATAGCGATATCAGCTTTTTATGGCCGTATCGGAGGCTTTCTGATACTGGTTAGAGGATGGATACCCAGCTGGGTTTGGACAGATATGATATATATTAGAAATGTTTGGGTTTGTGTCGGGCTCTGTCACATCAGCACGATGAGGCATTGAACATTTTAAATTTAAAACAGCCTATTATGTAGGTAGCCAATGGACCTGTTTCACTAGATGCAAAGGTTCTTTTTTGTGATTAAAATGAATTTAGAATATTACCCTAACATCCTTCTTCCTGTGTGTGGAAATTAGTTTATGTAGCTGTGACAACAAAACACGTGCATGTGCGCTGATGTCTCATCTGTTGACATTTTTGAATGCCTTCCTACAGCTGCTTAATAAAAGATTTCCACACAAACAAACGTACGTATTTAGTCATTCTGACTGGTTGTGAAGTGATGGATACAGAGTAAAGAGCACATAAAGCAGAAAGTGAAGAGACAGAACTGGGATAGTTTCTAATCAACTCTTTTTGTTCTGTTTTTATTTCAGGACACCATGCATTTCACACCTGAGCTGCTGAATAAGTGTGAAAAGACTTCATACAGGTAACTAAATCATAAATACTTCAACCTTAAACTGAGTCAACTGCTTTCAACAATTGGGGTCCTATTTTAATGATCTAAGAGCACGGTGTGAAGCGCCTGCTGCAGGTGTGTTTAGGTTGGGTCCAAATCCACTTTTGCTAGTTTGATGGCTGAAAAAATGGTCCGTGTGCTGGGTGCATGGTCCTAAAGGGTTGTCCTTAGTGTCTTCATTATTCAGAGGTGTGTTTAGGGTACATGGTCCTAAAGGGTTGTCCTTAGTGTCTTCATTAATCAGAGGTGTGTTTAGGGTACATGGTTCTAAAGGGTTGTCCTTAGTGTCTTCATTAATCAGAGGTGTGTTTAGGGCGCATGGTCCTAAAGGGTTGTCCTTAGTGTCTTCATTAATCAGAGGTGTGTTTAGGGTGCATGGTCCTAAAGGGTTGTCCTTAGTGTCTTCATTAATCAGAGGTGTGTTTAGGGTGCATGGTCCTAAAGGTGTGTACTTAGTGTCTTCATTAATCAGAGGTGTGTTTAGGGTACATGGTCCTAAAGGGTTGTACTTAGTGTCTTCATTAATCAGAGGTGTGTTTAGGGTACATGGTCCTAAAGGGTTGTCCTTAGTGTCTTCATTAATCAGAGGTGTGTTTAGGGTACATGGTTCTAAAGGGTTGTACTTAGTGTCTTCATTAATCAGAGGTGTGTTTAGGGTACATGGTCCTAAAGGGTTGTACTTAGTGTCTTCATTAATCAGAGGTGTGTTTAGGGTGCATGGTTCTAAAGGGTTGTTCTTAGTGTCTTCATTAATCAGAGGTGTGTTTAGGGTACATGGTCCTAAAGGGTTGTACTTAGTGTCTTCATTAATCAGAGGTGTGTTTAGGGTGCATGGTTCTAAAGGGTTGTTCTTAGTGTCTTCATTAATCAGAGGTGTGTTTAGGGTGCATGGTTCTAAAGGGTTGTTCTTAGTGTCTTCATTAATCAGAGGTGTGTTTAGGGTACATGGTTCTAAAGGGTTGTTCTTAGTGTCTTCATTAATCAGAGGTGTGTTTAGGGTACATGGTTCTAAAGGGTTGTTCTTAGTGTCTTCATTAATCAGAGGTGTGTTTAGGGTACATGGTTCTAAAGGGTTGTCCTTAGTGTCTTCATTAATCAGAGGTGTGTTTAGGGTGCATGGTCCTAAAGGGTTGTTCTTAGTGTCTTCATTAATCAGAGGTGTGTTTAGGGTGCATGGTCCTAAAGGGTTGTTCTTAGTGTCTTCATTAATCAGAGGTGTGTTTAGGGTGCATGGTCCTAAAGGGTTGTTCTTAGTGTCTTCATTAATCAGAGGTGTGTTTAGGGTACATGGTTCTAAAGGGTTGTTCTTAGTGTCTTCATTAATCAGAGGTGTGTTTAGGGTACATGGTTCTAAAGGGTTGTCCTTAGTGTCTTCATTAATCAGAGGTGTGTTTAGGGAGCATGGTTCTAAAGGGTTGTTCTTAGTGTCTTCATTAATCAGAGGTGTGTTTAGGGTGCATGGTCCTAAAGGGTTCTTAGTGTCTTCATTAATCAGAGGTGTGTTTAGGGTACATGGTTCTAAAGGGTTGTTCTTAGTGTCTTCATTAATCAGAGGTGTGTTTAGGGTACATGGTTCTAAAGGGTTGTTCTTAGTGTCTTCATTAATCAGAGGTGTGTTTAGGGTGCATGGTTCTAAAGGGTTGTTCTTAGTGTCTTCATTAATCAGAGGTGTGTTTAGGGTACATGGTTCTAAAGGGTTGTTCTTAGTGTCTTCATTAATCAGAGGTGTGTTTAGGGTGCATGGTTCTAAAGGGTTGTTCTTAGTGTCTTCATTAATCAGAGGTGTGTTTAGGGTGCATGGTTCTAAAGGGTTGTTCTTAGTGTCTTCATTAATCAGAGGTGTGTTTAGGGTGCATGGTTCTAAAGGGTTGTTCTTAGTGTCTTCATTAATCAGAGGTGTGTTTAGGGTACATGGTTCTAAAGGGTTGTTCTTAGTGTCTTCATTAATCAGAGGTGTGTTTAGGGTGCATGGTTCTAAAGGGTTGTCCTTAGTGTCTTCATTAATCAGAGGTGTGTTTAGGGTACATGGTTCTAAAGGGTTGTTCTTAGTGTCTTCATTAATCAGAGGTGTGTTTAGGGTACATGGTTCTAAAGTTTCTGGGTTGTTCTTTAGTGTCTTTGGCTATTATCAGAGGTGTGTTTAGGGTGCATGGTTCTAAAGGGTTGTCCTTAGTGTCTTCATTAATCAGAGGTGTGTTTAGGGTGCATGGTTCTAAAGGGTTGTCCTTAGTGTCTTCATTAGCCAGAGGTGTGTTTAAGGTACATGGTTCTAAAGGGTTGTCCTTAGTGTCTTCATTAATCAGAGGTTTAGTGTCTTCATTAATCAGAGGTGTGTTTAGGGTGCATGGTTCTAAAGGGTTGTTCTTAGTGTCTTCATTAATCAGAGGTGTGTTTAGGGTACATGGTTCTAAAGGGTTGTCCTTAGTGTCTTCATTAATCAGAGGTGTGTTTTGGGCGTAACATGCAATCAACCAATCAGAGATCATCTCCCATTCCCTTTAAAAGCCAGGCGCGTTTGGACCTTGGAGCATTGCTGTTATGATGGAGGATTTGCACCGTAATATTTAGGGCCCGAGCGCCGACAGCAGCGAAGGCACTATTGAAACTGAAGGAATTATTATTTTTCCCGTCAAATGAATTGGCTTTTTGAGGGACTTAACATATTCAAAAACTCACCAAATTTGGCGGTCGCATCAAGTCTGGTGAAAATGTATTTTAAGGGTTTCGGGAATAGGTGCACAAAAATGGCTCGCTAGTGCCCCCTAGAAAGTTAAAACAATTGAGCCCCTGCAGTGCGTTTAACGTAGACTCACGAAACTTAGTACACATATGTAACATGTCAAGATGTACAAAAAACTTCATTAGAGCCATACCCTAAACCCAACAGGAAGTCCGCCATTTTGATTTCAAAGTTCGAAATTAGTGCGATTTTGGTTCTTACACTTCACTTATAAAGGTGCCCTACCACACGTATTTTATGACTTTGTGGTGATGTCTGAAGGTCTACCATGGACTCTGTAACCTTGGTTACCTTATTTCAAGCAATTCTAGCGTGGTATAGAAAGCCTGCAGGAAGACTCAGCTCGATTTCTGCCAGTTCTCATTAATATTCAACGAGCTAAGCTGTCTGAATCTGATTGGCAAACAGCTAGCCAATGAGCCTGGCTGTCAGAATCATTTACCCAGCCCAACTGGGCGAGCTAATGAATAGTAATGAGCTCAGGCAGTATGATGTCAGACTGACCAGCTGTTGTGATTGGTCTGATTTCTCTGCTTATTTCTGTTCAGTGGCTAGAGCTGACAGAGGAGGTAGCAGTTCATGTTCACATTCACAACATAACACAAACATATATGGACCTGACAGATTTAAAAAAAAATGCAAGTAAAAACAGTTTTGACAAACACCTTTAACCTGTTAACGGGTCCGGTGGGTGTTAACGGACATGTTCCATAATAGTATTTAACCACAAAAGTCCAAAACTTTTGTCAATATGGACATGCTGTACATTGTTTGATTGGTAAAATTCTCTGCAATTCAATCATTCAGTTCATTTTACTGACATCATAAGCACTAAAGCATTATTACTGATCTTAGTGCTCATGCTATTGGGGAAAAAAATAAAAAAAATAAAAAATTATGACTCTTCCCTACCTATACGCTGTCCTTAACGCTCAATCCTCGTCCATTCCTGGCTTATTTATATAAAGGTATGTGTTGTGTCCTGCATAGTGTGGCACAAAGTATGTTTTAGTTATTTGTTTTTCAAAAATTAAGTTTTTTTTTAGAAATAACTATTTTGAACCATGTTTGAACTGCTGTAGTGTATGTTGTGTTTTAATCACATGCTCATTAAGCACATGTCCATAAAGTAAAAGAAGTTAGGTTTCAAATGAAGCCTCATACATGCATTTTGGCCTTGCAGTTCTTCTGTTATAAAGCTTTTTCCTTTGGGAACGAAAAATAGACGAAAATCAGGCAAAAGAGGTGGATGTTAACAGGTTAACAGTCATATGCTTCACACTCCTGCAGCTACTGCTCTACTCTCTTGTCCAGCAAGTCAGCTTTATCCCCAACATTTTTGTGCAACGCTGTGATAAGATTTCTAAACGCAGAGCATCTGCACGGATTACCTCAACACATGATTTGACCCACAGAGCGAGAGCTTGTTTGTGATTGGCCCTTCTGTGTCCGACAGGTTCAGGTGTCCTGGTCCAGGTGTGTTCCAGTGTGCTTCTACTGGACTGGTGTTTGTTACGACTCAGGAGGCGGAGCTGCTGTACAACACTGTCCAATGGGACGAGAGCCTCCTCCAATCAGCTGGCAGGATGGCTGCAGGGCCGCTGTACGACATCAAGTGTTCAGAGGAGGCTGCTGTCTGTCAGCTCCACCTTCCACACTGTGAAATCATAGATGGTAAGTAGTCTCACATTTGGGAGTAAAGTCTGGCTGCTACAACACAGATGCATTCTGGGATAGAAGACTAAACTCTCTCGGTTGTTTTCATTTCTTTAAAACAATCACTTGGTCTTGGGTGGCGCTGAGCTCCAGACGCAGTGATGGTGGCTCTGCTGAATAGTCTCAGGATGGAACTTGTTCTGGTGTACCAGAGTCTGGTAGGACCAGGCTAGTGGACCAGAGTCTGGTAGGACCAGGCTAATGTTCCAGAGTCTGGTAGGACCAGGCTAATGTACCAGAGTCTGATAGGACCAGGCTAATGTTCCAGAGTCTGGTAGGACCAGGCTAGTGTACCAGAGTCTAGTAGGACCAGGCTAATGGACCAGAGTCTGGTAGGACCAGGCTAGTGTACCAGAGTCTAGTAGGACCAGGCTAATGGACCAGAGTCTGGTAGGACCAGGCTAGTGGACCAGAGTCTAGTAGGACCAGGCTAGTGTACCAGAGTCTGGTAGGACCAGGCTAGTGGACCAGAGTCTGGTAGGACCAGGCTAATGTACCAGAGTATTGTAGGACCAGGTTAGTGGACCAGAGTCTGGTAGGACCAGGCTAATGTACCAGAGTCTGGTAGGACCAGGCTAGTGGACCAGAGTCTAGTAGGACCAGGCTAGTGGACCAGAGTCTGGTTGGACCAGGCTAGTGGACCAGAGTCTGGTAGGACCAGGCTACAAACATAATACCTGTATGAATAAAACCAAAGTTGACCAGCTCTGTGTCTCCACAGCTCCTCTACCTGATGGCCTGTTGTCTGTCGTCCACATCACTGATGATGGGATGAGCATCCTGGAGTCGCTGGAGATTACTGACACTCATGTGGTTGTAAATGTCTCTCACCTCTCTATGCTCGGCCTGAACTGGGATGTCGTTAAAAGGTTGTGGACGAAACCTCTCAGCGGCCAAATTCTGCTGTTCCTCGGACAACCAAACCCAGCAACACAGAGGCAAAACCTCAATGTGCTTCTCCTGCCGAGAAACATCCCTCTGGACACGGTAAAGCTTCACGTTACAATGACTGTCTCTTGTATGTGTTCCCCCGCAGCGCACAGCATTCCTGGATGGGAGAGAATCGTTCTCTGGTTTTATTGGCATTTCTTTAAACCAATCACAATCATTGTGGGCGGGGCTAAGCTCCGGACGGAGCCACGGTGCCTCTGCTAAATAGTCTCAGGAAGGAACTTGTTTTGGTGGAACATGTGGACGTTCAAAAGTAGTTTTAGTTGTGCTACAGAAAACTCAGATTGGACAGATAGTCTAGCTAGCTGTCTGGATTTACCCTGCAGAAATCTGAGGAGCAGTTAGACAGACAGACAGACAGACAGACAGATAAGTCTAGCTAGCTGTCTGGATTTACCCTGCAGAGATCTGAGGAGCAGTTAACCACAGTCCTCTACAGAACCAACTTCAGTCATGTGCTCTTTTAAAGGTGCAGTTAGCAATGCTGCGCAAAGATTGTTGATATTTGAACTCAACTGCCAAAAAAATACAACCCCTCCCCTTCAGAAGCTCTGCCCCCAGATTCATGCGCAGATAACGACTGGCTGCCGGCACATTCACATGCTGCCCCCCACATTTGATGAGTGGTGTGTACTTAATTTTAAATGTTAAAATGTTCTGACATGTCTTTAGGTGTGAGCACAACATCAACAATCTAGAAACATCCATGTTCCTGCCACATGTAGACTCATCAGAGATCAAAGTTACACTGTCCAATGTCCTCAGGCCGTTAAAATACAGCCAAAGGTGAGTATTTCAAAATAAAAGTCTATGTTAGTGCTGTAACATGCTGACACGTTTTCATCCTTTAGTTAACTTTAGATTCTCTGGAGATACTGACTCTTTGGTTTCTCAGAAAGCAGATTTTGAGCTTGTTTGGACCAAACTACCACCCAACGTTTGAGATCCGCCTGCCTATAAACACACCAGAAGTGACTCTAAGAGTCCAAGATGAAGGACGGAGCGTCTGGGAGCACGACGTGGAACTGATTGGTAAAGTTTTCATTGATTGATCCTCAGTGCTATATTATCGTTACTCTGCTGTGATGGTTCTTTGGTCTGCAATCATCCTACAGCCAACTGTATCCAACCAGTTTTAACCAGAGACTGTAAAAATAAAGGACGGAGCTTCTGGAAAGGAAGCTGATGCTGATGCTCCTGAAACCTGCATTATATCTGACTACCAGCAGGGGGAGACTCCTTAAACCTGTATTATATCTGACTACCAGTAGGGGGAGACTCCTTAAACCTGCATTATATCTGAATTCCTGCAGGGGGAGACTCCTTAAACCTGCATTATATCTGACTACCAGCAGGGGGAGACACCTTAAACCTGTATTATATCTGAATTCCTGCAGGGGGAGACACCTTAAACCTGCATTATATCTGAATTTCTGCAGGGGGAGACTCCTTAAACCTGTATTATATCTGAATTCCTGCAGGGGGAGACACCTTAAACCTGCATTATATCTGACTACCAGCAGGGGGGAGACACCTTAAACCTGTATTATATCTGACTACCAGCAGGGGGAGACTCCTTAAACCTGCATTATATCTGACTACCAGCAGGAGGAGACTCCTTAAACCTGTATTATATCTGACTACCAGCAGGGGGAGACTCCTTAAACCTGTATTATATCTGAATTCCAGCAGGGAGAGACTCCTTAAACCTGTATTATATCTGACTACCAGCAGGAGGAGACTCCTTAAACCTGTATTATATCTGACTACCAGCAGGAGGAGACTACTTAAACCTGTATTATATCTGACTACCAGTAGGAGGAGACTCCTTAAACCTGTATTATATCTGACTACCAGCAGGTGGAGACTCCTTAAACCTGCATTATATCTGACTACCAGCAGGTGGAGACTCCTTAAACCTGCATTATATCTGAATACCATCAGGGGGAGACACCTTAAACCTGCATTATATCTGAATACCATCAGGGGGAGACACCTTAAACCTGCATTATATCTGAATACCATCAGGGGGAGACACCTTAAACCTGCATTATATCTGAATTCCTGCAGGAGGAGACTCCTTAAACCTGTATTATATCTGACTACCAGCAGGGGGAGACTCTGACTACCAGCAGGATGAGACTCCTTAAACCTGCATTATATCTGACTACCAGCAGGGGGAGACTCCTTAAACCTGCATTATATCTGACTACCAGCAGGGGGAGACTCCTTAAACCTGTATTATATCTGATTACCAGCATATGGAGACTCCTTAAACCTGCATTATATCTGACTACCTATAGTCCTCACAAATCCACCGGAGGTTAGAACCCCGACACAGAGACAGAGGAAGGGGACGGACATCCGGCCTAAATGAGGGACATCTGGACGGGTTCCTAGCAGCACAGGAGCAATCCCGGAAATGAAACGTTGTGTTTCTAGTAGTTTCTATAGAAGTCTGTGAGAAAATGACCCCAAGCAACTGTTAAAGCGTGTTTCTCACCTGTTATCTTGCAGGTCCAGCAGAGGTGAATTCACAGAGGAGTGTCTCAGAAGACAGCGTCCCAGCAGAGGACAGTGACCCTCCCAGAAGACAAGCTTCTGCTGGTTCGGTCACAGATTGTAGAGCGAGTGTCTGATCCAGTTCTGAACCAGCTTCTGGATAATCTCCTTGAGCGTGGTGTTATAACTGACGGTGAAATGCAGTCAGCCAGAACACAAGGCCGAGAAGACAAAGCCCGAGACGTGATGGACGCGGTGAGAAGAAAAGGACGAGCAGCCAGCTCAGTTCTGATCTCTGCTCTCTGTGAGCTGGATCCGATCGTTTCCACAGAGCTGAGATTAATCTGAAGAAATCAGAATCAGAACGGAGTTTTTTGCCACAGCAGGGCTCCACCATTAGATTATATCTCTGGCAGAGCAGGGGGAATGAGAGGGGGGAGACACCAGAGCAGGGGGAATGAGAGGAGGAAACACCAGAGCAGGGGGAATGAGAGGAGGAAACACCAGAGCAGGGGGAATGAGAGGGGGAACACCAGAGCAGGAGGAATGAGAGGGGGAAACACCAGAGCAGGAGGAATGAGAGGGGGGAACACCAGAGCAGGAGGAATGAGAGGGGGAAACACCAGAGCAGGAGGAATGAGAGGGGGAAACACCAGAGCAGGGGGAATGAGAGGGGGAATCACCAGAAGGTGCTACACACATAGGACCAGCTGTTATAGAAAGCTCTGGACCTCAGCTGTCATGTAGATATGGTCTCCAAAGTTTTTCCACTGTAAGCTCTGTCAAATACGCTAATAAGTTATTTTCACCTATTTAACGATTCTATTTTTAAAATCTGATGACACCATATGTTCCCCATCCCAAAAAAGCCCAGGATGTATCCAAAATTCTACACTACCAACTTCTACTTATGAGAAATATACCAATATATTTAAAAACTACAACTCCCACTATAGACGCGGCCCAGAATCTGTTACAAAGCTTGAGCACTTGTAGTTCTTCCGGGGTGTTCGGCTTCATTCTGTTTCAGATTGATGCCGCCCGCCGGCCGGCCGAGAACACAATACATGAGACAAATACATGAAACTGTATTTTATTATTGATGCTGTCTTTATTGTTTAACTCCTCAATTACAACATTAGACAAAAACATCAATATTACGAATTACGTTATAATATTACGTAATTACGATGCATAACTTACTGGAACAAAACTGAGCAACGTGTTGTTGCTGGTGACAAAACTACTGATTATATATATTTATTACATGGCTTGCTTATATTCTAATGTAGAATGCGGTCTGTTATTTTCTTGATAACAGACCGTTGCTAAGTATAACACACCGTTGCCATGCATAGCAGAGCGTTGCCATGGACGCAGTTCTGTTCACTCTGGAGGAGAGCTATCAATAAATCCGCTAGAAGAAGATTGGCGTCGGGGTCCTGGTCACCCCGTCGTTGTTGTATTCGCTATAACAACGCTCTACATGATCCATTACCTACATTGAAGCGATATAGACCCGCTGATCGCTGTCTGATTCTGTGAATGAATGCCCGCATTGCATCATGGGACATCGGCTTTGAATGCGCCCAGCTCGGCTCATATCGTAGCTTACTGTTCTGTCTTATTTACTGTAATATTTCACCGGTAATAAGACCAAAATAATATAATTAAAATAAAGAAATGCATACCATGATAACAGCTAAATACATGTTGAAAGATGTAGCGTTATAGTTTTAAAAATATCAATAAACAACAAAGCAATCCAGCTTCCCTGGCCGAAATAGACCGAAATAATAACATTAAAAGAAATACATATAAACCGTGATAAGATCTGGTGAATAAATGTTGATTAAAACAGCGGTTATTGGGCTAAAAATACCAATAATAAAAAGCTTCTCTGCTGCAGCCGAGTGGCAGAAAGTTTCGTGCTGCGATTACGCAAGATGCTTCTCATTGAAATACATTTGTATAAAAAACGTGACCCCAACACGTAAATCTTCACAATAACGTAATGGTATCACGTTCTAATAGATTTAATTTCGTAATGCCATCACGAACTGACGTGAGACTGGGTTGCGTGATCATGATGACGACGATGTTTGTGCTTTTTTTTTGGGGGGAGGGGGATGTGGAATCTGATTTAGAATCATTTACAGAAAATAAAATATTTTACATCTTGAAGAAGCAAGTCTGCTGTTCTTTGTGTGTGTGTGAGAGAGAGAGGGTGAGAGAGAGAGAAGTCTGTGCAGCCACGCAGCAAACTGGTCCTCGCGCTGGTTCTCTAGTACAGTGATTTTAAACCACTGTGCCGCAGCACACTAGTGTGCCGTGGGAAATTATCAGATTTTACTTAATTGGTCCAACAAATGTTTTTATTGAGTTACTGCAAATAATTGTCCATTGTTGCGCATCTGTGCCTCAATATGATGACAGGCAGAGAAATTAAATACTATTCTGTGTCAGTATAGCGCAATAATGACCTTGTTGATTTAAGACTTAATAAATTTACTGCCAGCAAGGCAGTAATTTTGCGACCAAAATTTTAGAGTGTGCGACTGAATTTAACATCCAGTCGCACATGTGCGACCAGTAAATTTGCCCCCTTTTCTACACGTTAAACGTTGACATTTTGGTACCTGAGAGCGCGTAAGTGCAAGCTTATCTGTCCTCTCTGAAACACAGAGACAGAGAGCAGAGCTGCAGACGATGCAAAACTACTTCGGCTCTGCAGTTTTGTGGAAGTCACAGTGAGTCACGGAAATGCCGATAAAATGGTTTTAAGTGTGGTTACAGTTTTTCATAACTTCAAGCAGACAGCGTTTGCTGTGATATGATATTAATGGCGAGCCGAAAGCGGTCGCGGTGCTGTTGACGTTACACTTCCTCGGAGCCGAGCAGGCACAGCAGTGGTTTCTCTGCCCTGGAGGCTGACTGATAGGCTGAGGTTGTAAGGCAAGGCAACTTTATTTCTACAGCACCTTTTAGTTGTGCCCCTAAAATGTTCAGTTGGGGGCCACTATGCTCCTAATGAAAAAAGTTAGTCGTGAGCCCTGCTGCCACCTTTCGCGCGCATCCCGCAGTGACAGGATGTAAGCAGTAGGGCCGAGATCATCGATGTAAGCCTGCAAAAGCGATGGATACATTAAAAAAAGAGAAGAATGCAGATTCTGATTATTAGGCTACAATGTGTCATTTTTGGTTGGTGGTGTGCCGCGGGATTTTTTTAATGTAAAAACTGTGCCGTGGCTCAAAAAAGGTTGAAAACCACTGCTCTAGAAGCTTCTAGAAGGTTCCGTGGAGGACAAGACAACGGCGCCGGGAAGAGATGAAGTCACAACTAAACTATCCTGAAGCTTTTAGTGAAGAGGAAGAAAGGAGGCTGATGTGAGGAAGCTGGAGTTGTAGTTCAGTAAAGTTTAACTATGACAAAGAACGAAAATGTAGGCGCCACATTTCGGTACTTGACTAGAAATGGTGCCCCATCTGTAAGGAACATGCATTTGTGGGATGAGCAGCAGCTCTGAGTATGTGGGTTGCACCCATGACAAATTTGCCAAATCTTCTCTGCCGATGCCGAACAGCTTATTCTGCCATTGACTCGTTTGGTGGATTGGATGATTGAAGTTTGAAGAAACAAGACATATTGGCAATTTGACAATTAATTAACACCAGCCTGGCACCTCCTCCTCATGCTGGTCCCCAGCCTGGCACCTCCTCCTCATGCTGGTCCCCAGCCTGGCACCTCCTCCTCATGCTGGTCCCCAGCCTGGCACCTCCTCCTCATGCTGGTCCCCAGCCTGGCACCTCCTCCTCATGCTGGTCACCAGCCTGTCACATCTAGAGGTGGCTAGATGCTAGAGGTGAGTAGATGCTAGAGGTAGCTAGATGCTAGAGGTGACTAGATGCTAGAGGTGGCTAGATGCTAGAGGTAGCTAGATGCTAGAGGCGGCTAGATGCTAGAGGTGGCTAGATGCTAGAGGTAGCTAGATGCTAGAGGTGACTAGATGCTAGAGGCGGCTAGATGCTAGAGGTGGCTAGATGCTAGAGGTGGCTAGATGCTAGAGGTGACTAGATGCTAGAGGTGGCTAGATGCTAGAGGTGGCTAGATGCTAGAGGTAGCTAGATGCTAGAGGTAGTTAGATGCTAGAGGTGACTAGATGCTAGAGGTGGCTAGATGCTAGAGGTAGCTAGATGCTAGAGGCGGCTAGATGCTAGAGGTGGCTAGATGCTAGAGGTAGCTAGATGCTAGAGGTGACTAGATGCTAGAGGCGGCTAGATGCTAGAGGTGGCTAGATGCTAGAGGTGGCTAGATGCTAGAGGTAGCTAGATGCTAGAGGTAGCTAGATGCTAGAGGTGACTAGATGCTAGAGGTGGCTAGATGCTAGAGGTAGCTAGATGCTAGAGGTAGCTAGATGCTAGAGGTGGCTAGATGCTAGAGGTAGCTAGATGCTAGAGGTAGCTAGATGCTAGAGGTAGCTAGATGCTAGAGGTGACTAGATGCTAGAGGTGGCTAGATGCTAGAGGTAGCTAGATGCTAGAGGTAGCTAGATGCTAGAGGTGGCTAGATGCTAGAGGTGGCTAGATGCTAGAGGTAGCTAGATGCTAGAGGTGACTAGATGCTAGAGGTGGCTAAATGCTAGAGGTAGCTAGATGCTAGAGGTGGCTAGATGCTAGAGGTGGCTAGATGCTAGAGGTAGCTAGATGCTAGATGCTAGAGGTAGCTAGATGCTAGAGGTAGCTAAATGCTAGATGCTAGA